>JAKCPB010001337.1:0-68304 GCA_021442155.1 Cymbidium sinense
TTATTTTTTACTTATATTGTACTAGTCTTAATCTATCTTTTCCTCTTTTGCAAATCTAGCTGTTGCATTTTCTTTTTGTTTTTCCATTGTACATAGATGGGGGTTTAGCTCTTTAGGTTCCTTGTAGCTCTGAGAGCAGTAGATCTTTGAACTTTACCCCTCTTAAGGAAATTGTATCCTTTTCTTTTATTGTAATAAAATTCTAACCTTTCCTTAAAAAAAACTCGAAACCTTAAACCTTAAACACTAACCGTAACCCTCAACCCTCAAGCCTATACCCTAAACCCTAATACCTTAAATATTAAACCATAAACTAACCTTAAACCCTAAACCCTAAACCCTAAACCCTAAAAAACCTAAACCTTAAAGCTTAAACCCTAAACTGACCCTAAAACCTCATGCCCACTTTAACCCAGACCACAAAACTCCAGACCCTAAAGCTGAGCACTAAACACTAGTGGTCTCTACCGGCCCTAAACCCTGAGCCCTACCTGACCACAGGCCCTGGGCCCCCCAAGCCACAAACCCAGGCCCAAGGCTCAAGGCCCAAGGCCAAGAGCCCTAGGCCTATGCCTAAAACCTAAAAACTTAAAATGAGATTAAATAAAAAAACCTAAACATAAATAAAAATTAAAAAAATAAAACCTAATTTTAAAAAACATAAAATAAAATAAAATAAAACCTAATCTAAAACCTAAACATAAAAATAAAATAAAATAAAAAATATAAAACTAAAACAAAATAAATAAAAAAACTAAATAAAAATAAAATAAACCTAAAAATAAAACATAAACATAAAATAAAAATAAAATCAACCTAAAATAAAATAAAATAAAACTAAAGAAAACTAAACCTAAATAATAAACCTAAAACTAAACAAAAATAAAAAAAATATAACTTAAACCCTAAACTAAGGAAAAAACTTAAACCTAAAATAAAATAAATCTAAACTAAAAAAAAACTAAATTAAAACAAATAAACATAAACTAAACTCAAACAAACTAAACCTAAAACCTAAACTAAAATAAAATAAAATAAACTAAAAAACCTAAACCTAAACTAAAAATAAAACCTAAAATAAACCTAAAATAAAATCTAGAACCTAAACTTAAAAAAAATAAAACCTAAACCTAAAAAATAAAAATTAAACCTAAAAAAAATAAAATAAAATGAAAATAAATTAAAAATGAACATAAACCTAAACCAAAACCTAAAAATAAACTAAAAACAAACTAAATAAAAAAAAAAACCATAAAAAAATATAAATGAAGATAAACTAAATAAATAAACCTACCATCTCCTTTAATTAAAGAAAACCACAAAACCCTAAAACCATAAAATTAACTAACTCATGACCTGAACCTAAACTCTGTAACTCATACCTTAAACACTAAATCCTAGACCTGACTGACTAAATAGTGATCTTTAAATACAAACCCTACCTGACCCTAACCACTGACCCTAAACCTACCCAAAGAAACCTAAACCCAGTGGGCATTAAATTAACTAAACCCTAAACCCTAAATTGCCTAAACTCTAAGGCCATGGGCCCTAAACACTTGATCTGACCTGACCCCAAACCACTGTGCTGAGGCCAAACTAACTAGATCCTGGGCCACTGACATGGGCCCTGCCTGCTGAGCACCAGGCCCACTCTAAACCCATACTGAGCCTAAAGCTACACTGGGCCCTGGGCCCTAAAGCCACTGACCCTAAACCCTCATGAACCCCACCATGGCCTAAACCCTAAACTGGACCACTCCCCAGGCCATGGGCCTAAATCCAGACTTATGACCTGGACACTGACCCTGACACACCCCAAACCCCAGACCCTCCACTGACCCACCCCATAAACCCTGTGCCTAAACCTAAACATTAAAACCTAAAACCTGACTAAACTAAATAAACATAAAAAAACCTAAACCTAAACCAATAAAATAAAATAAAACCAAAACTAAACTAAAATAAATTAAAACATAAACTTAAAATAAAATAAAATAAAATTAAAAAAGAAACTAAAATAAAATAAATAAAAGCCTAAATAAAACAAAAAAATAAAGTGAACCTAAGAATAAAAAACATAAATAAAATAAAAACTAAATGTAAATTAAAATAAAATAAACTTAAAATTAGATAAAATAAAAACTAAATAAAGCCTAAATTGAAAAAAATAAACCTAAAAAATAAATAAAAATAAACCTAAAATAAAAATGAAATAAACAAAATAAAATAAACCCAAACCTAAAATAAAATAAACTAAACTAAAATAAATAAAACCTAAACTAAACCAAAAACTAAACTAAACCTAAACCTAAACTAAATAAAATAAAATAAACTAAAAATCCTAAACCTAAACTAAAAAAATAAAACATAAAATAAAATTAAAATACATAAAACTTAAACATAAAGAAATCAAATAGAAACCTAAACTAAACCTAAAATATAAAATATAATAAAACTAAAATAAAATAAAAATAAATCTCAACTAAAAAATAAATTGAAACTTAAACCTAAACCTAAAAAAATAAACAAAAATAAAAAACCTAAACAAAAAAAAAAGAAACCAAAAATAAACAAACTAAATGAAATTAAAATAAAAATTAAACCAAAATAAAGAAAAGAAATAAAGTAAACTAAAATAAATAGAAAATATGCTAAATATAATAAATAAAAACCTACTAGTTTACTTAATTTTAAGACAAAAAAAAACCTTAAACCAAAATCCTAAACCTACAATCTTAAACCCTAAACCATAAAACCCTAAACCAATAAACATTAATCCTGCTAACCCAAAACCCTAAACCCTAAATAAAGAAAAAAAAAACTAACTCTAAACCCACATGCCCTTAACCTACAATCCTAAGCCCTAAAACCCTAAACCCTAAACCCTAAACCCAAAACCTAGACCCTAAAAACCCTAAACCAAACCCAAACTTAAACTGATCTGAAACTTAAACATAAACCTAAAAATTAAACGAAAATACAAAAGCTACATTGAAATAAATAAACCTAAACTAAATAAAATAAAACTAAATAAAATAAAAATAAACATAAATAAAAATAAATAAAATAAAATAAAATGAAATAAATAAAAAAAAATAAACTAAATAAACCTCTATCGGTTTACTAACATTAAAAAAACCTTAAACCTTAAATTCTAAACCCCAAACCCTAAACCCTAAAAGCCCTAAAACCTAAACCTCTAACTAAAGTATAACCCTAAACCCTAACCCTAAATCCTAAACCCCAAAACCTTGCACCCTAAACCCTGCCCCAACTTAAACCCAGCATAAACCAAACCTAAACCTAAACCCTACCACTAAATCTTAAACCCTAAACACCTAACCTTAAACCTAAGCCTAATGTAACTAAATAAATTAAAAAATAAATCTAAACCCTAAAACTTAATAAACCTAAACCTAAACCTAAACCCTAAAATTGGGCAGAACCTTGGTGACAGCAACATCACCATCAACCAGGCTAAGTCTAGATCTAGCGGTGGAGGCGAAGTCAGAGGCAACAATTATCATAGTAGAGGTGGGGGGGAGGTGCTAGTGGACATGAAAGTGGTGGTGAGTAGTGGTTATTATGGAAGAGGGAGGAGTGATGGAGGTTACAATGGTGGTGGGGCGGAGGGAGAGATCAGGGATATGATGGTGGATCTCGCTACTCGAAAGGCCGGGGTGGTTATGGAGAAATTGAAGAATGGTCAATCTAATCTATTGCTTATGGAACTATGTCTTTACAGTAGAGGGTTCTAGTTATCGAGGGTTTTTGATTTTCTCTATGAGTGCTTATTTTTGGTCTATGTCATCGCTTGGGTCTTAAAGGTGTGTTATTTGGTCGATGAAATCAAAAGAAGAAATGTTGATTATAAATTTTTTCTTTGTTAAAAAAACCCAAAAACTTAAAACCCTAAACCAAAACTTGAACCATAAACCTAAAACATAAAAGCTAAACCCTAAAACCCCTAAACCCTAAACCCTAAATTGTAAACCCTAAATTCTTAAACTTTAAACCCTAAAAACTAAAACCAAAACCTTAAACCCTAAACCATAAACTAAAAAAAAACCTAAACCTAAACCCTAAACCCCAAACCCTAAACTAACCGAAACCCTAATCCTCGAAAAGCTAAAATCCTAAACGTAAACTAAATAAAACTTAAAAATAAAATAAATAAGAAAACCTAAACAAAATAAATATAATAAAATAAAATAAAATATAAACATAAACTAAAACCTAAACCTAAACCTACACCTAAAGCAAATCCTAAAATGAAAAGAAAAAAATAAAACTAAACTAAAATAAAATAAATAAAACCTAAACTAAACTAAAAATAAAACCTTAAATAAAATGAAAACCAAAACTAAAATAAAATAAAATAAACCTAAAATAAAAAAATAAAACTAAATAAAACCTAAATCTAAAAAATAAACTTAAGAAAACCTAAATATAAATAAAAATAAATCCTAAACCCTAAATTAAAAAAAATCTAAACCTAAAATAAAATAAAATAAAACTAAACCTAAACTAAAATAAAATAAATTAAATTAAATAAAACCTAATGCTAAACCTAAAATAAGCAAAACCTAAATATAAACTTAAACTAAATAAAATAAAATAAACTAAAAATAAACCTAAACCTAAACTTAAAAATAAATCCAAAATAAAACCTAAAATACAAACGTAAAAAAATAAAATAATAACCTAAACCTAAACCTAGAAATAAAAAATAAAACTTAAACCTAAAAAATAAAATAAAAATAAAACAAAATTGAAGGAAAAAATTAAACCTAAACCTAAACCTAAAAAAATAAACTAAAATAAAAAACCTAAACTAAAATAAATAGACTAAACTAAATAAAAATAAAAATAAACCTAAATATATAACAAATTAAACAAAACTAAAATAAATAAAAAATAACTAAATAAACATAAACATGCTAGCTTACTTTCTTTAAAAAAATAAAAAATAAAAAATAAAATAAAAAACCCTTAATCCTAAAATTAACCCTGAACCCTAAACTTACAACCCAAAACCCTAATCCCTAAGCCGTTAAACCCTAAACAATAAACCCTAAAACCTAAAACCCTAAACCATAAAGCCAACTACACTAAACCTTAGACCCTAAACCCCAAACCCTAAACCCTAAACCCTAAACCCTAAAGCCTAAACCCTAAACCTTAAAAACCTAAAAACCTAAACCTAAACTAAATAAAATCTAATAATAAAATAAATAAATTAACTTAAACATAAATAAATTAATTAAATTAAAATAAAAAGCTAAACTAAGACCTAAAACTAAAAATAAAATAATATAAAAAATAAAAACTAATATTAAATAAAATAAACCTAAAATAAGAAACCTAAATAAAATAAAACCTAAACATAAAATAAAATATACCTAAAAGAAAATGCAATAAAAATTAATTCAAACCTAAAACTAAGAAAATAAACCTAAAATAAACCTATATTCCACAAACTAAAAAAAATCTAAACATAAAATATACCTAAACCTAAACAAAATAAACTAAACTAAAATAAACAAAACCAAAAATAGACCTAAAATAAACCTAAGATTAAAAACCTAAATAAAATAAAACTTGGCTACTTTATTGTTATTTGGTTTAATTGAAGTAAGTTGGCTATGATGGTCGGATGTTTCCTATTATCCTTTTGGTAGCACCATATGTTATTGTAACCCTTCTTTTGAAGTTTGATGCTCACATATCTTGTTGCTCCTTGAGATGAATGTGACGATTCGAGCCTTATTTAAGATTTTATCTTTTTGTTCCTTTTGTGTACTTAGCTTGTCCTTATTTCTAGATGCTACTCTCTATCTTAAGTTCTTTGCAGGTTTGTGGTAGGTTTGGGTCTATAGGTTTTTTGTGCATCTCTTAGAAGATTTTGGGATATAGATGGCTTTGGCCGCCCTTCTTAGAATTTTGTTCTATTTCTATTTTTTTTTTCCTTTTTCTTTCTTTTGCTTTGGTTTTCTTGTAATAGGTTGGGGGATTTGCCGTTTTAGGCTAATTATAGCTCTTTCAGCAGTAATTTAGAGATTTATCCCCTTTAAGGACCTTTTATCCCTTTCTTTTTCATAATAAAATTCTCCCACTTTTGATTTTTAAGAATGGGCAGAACCTTGATGGCGTGAACATCACCAAACTGGTCGGTCAAGATCTGGCAGTAGAGGTGAAGGAGGAGTTGGCAGTTATTGTAGTGGTGGTGGGGGATGTAGAAGTACTAATGGATATGGAGGTGGTGGTCAAAGTAGTGGTGGTTATGGAGGTGAGAGGAGCAATGGAGGTTTCAATCGTGGTGGTGGTGGAGAGAGAGAGATCGGGGATATGATGGTTGACCCGGCTACTCGAAAGGTTGCAGGTGGTTCTGATGGGAACTGGAGAAATTAAAATGCGGCCAATCCAATTTGTTGCTTATGGAACAATGTCCTTACAGTTAGATAGGGATTTTAATTTGCTCTATGCATGCTCATTTTTTATCTATGTCGCGCTTGTTTTAGAAAACTTGGTGTGTGTTACTTGGTTGATTAATTCAAAAGAAGAAATGTTGAATCTAAATTTATTCTATGTTAAAAAAAAACAAAACCTAAACCCTAAACTAAAACTTGCTAAACCTAAACCCTAAACCCTAAACCCTAAACCATAAACCCTAAATCCCTAAACCCTAAAACCTAAACACTAAAACCTAAGCCATAAACCTTAAACCCTAAACGCTAAAGTAAAAAAAAATTCCTAAACCATAAACCCTAAGTCCCAAACCCTAAACCCTCATCTCTAAACTTCGAACTAACACTAAACCCTAAACCTTAAAGCCTAAAATGCTAAAAACCAAAATCTAAACTAAATAAAATCTAAAAAACAATAAATAAAAAAACCTAAACCAAAATAAATTAAAATAAATAAAACAAAATAAAAACATAAACTAAAACATAAACCTAAACCTAAAAAGAAAAAATACAAAATAAAAACCAAATTGAAATAAAATAACTAAAAACCTAAACTAAATTAAAAATAAAACCAAAATAAAATAAAAATTAAAGCTAAAAAAAATATAATAAATAAAATAAAATAAAATAAAAAACTAAATAAAACCTAAACTTAAAAAATAATCCTAAAAAATAATAAAAAAATTTAAATCCAAAAAAGAAACCTAAACCTAAAAAATAAAAATAAAATAAACTTAGACCTAAACTAAAAAACTAAACTAAAATAAATAAAACCTAAACCTAAACTCAATAAAATAAAATAAACTAAAATAACCTAAACTTATACTAAAACATAAAACCTAAAAAATAAACCTAAAATAGAAATCTAAAACCTAAACCTAAAAAAAAATTAAATAAAACCAAAACCTAAAACTCAAAATAATAAATAACCTAAACCTAAAAAAATAAAATTAAAAAAAAACTAAAAAAAATAAACCTAAACCTAAACCTAAACTTAAAATAAAATAAAATGTAAAAGCTAAACTAAAATAAATAAACTAAACTAAATAAAAATAAAATTAAACCTAAATAAAATAAAAAAAAATAAAATAAACTAAATAAATGAAAACCTACCATTTTTTAATTTAAAAAAACCCTAATCCTAAACCCTAAACCCTAAACCCTAAACCCTAAACCCTAAAACCTAAACCCGAAAACATAAATCCTAAAACTCTAATCCCTAAACCTTAAACCCTAAACCATAAAACCTAAACCCTAAGACCCTAAAACCCTAAACCCAAAAACTCTAAACTCTATAAGAAAAACCTTAAACATTAAACCTTAAACCCTAAACCCTAAACCCTAAACCCTAAACTAAAACCTAAACCCTAAACCTAAAAGCTAAACCTCAAACCCTAAAAATCCTAAACCCTAAATACTAAACCATTAATCCTAAACCCTAAACACTAAATTCAAAATTCTAAATAAGTCTAAACCTAAGCCTAAAACCTAAACTTAAATAAGAAAATAAAATAAAATAAAATGAAAACCTAAATTAAAACCTAAACCTAAACCTAAAACTAAACCCAAAAATAAAATAAACAATAAAATAAAAACTAAACTAAAATAAAATAAATAAAAACAAAAACTAATTAAAAAATAAACATAAAAAATAAAAAACCTTAATAAAATAAAAGCTAAACCTAAAATAAAAATAAAATAAACCTAAAATAAAATAAAATAAAAACTAAATAGAAATCCCAAACCTAAGAAATAAAACTTACAATAAAACCTAAAAATAAATAAATAATAATAATTAAACCGTAAACCTAAAATAAAATAAATAAAATAAAATAAAAATAAACCTAAGCCTAAATTAAAAATAAAACCTAAAATAACAACCTAAAACCTAAACGTAAAAAAATAAAATATAAAACTAAACCTAAACATAATAATAAAAAATAAAACTAAACTAAAAGATAAACCTAAACATAAACCTAAACTTAATTGATAAACTAAAATAAATAAAACCTAAACTAAAATAAATAAACCTAATATAAATAAACTACACTAAATATAAAAAATAAACCTAAATAAAAAAAAAAATAAAATAAACAGAAATAAATAAAAATAAAATATATAAACCTAAACCTACTGGTTTACTTATTTTTTGTAAAAAAAACCCTAAACCATAAATAAAAAGATAAAACCCAAAAATAAACCTAAAATAAAAACCTAAAACCTAAACCTAAAAAAATAATATAAAAACCTAAGCCTAAACTTAAAAATAAAGAATAAAATAAAAATAAAACTAAACTAAAAAATAAATCTAAACCTAAACCTAAACCTAAAAAATTAACAAATATCAAAAACCTAAACTAAACAAAATAAAATAAAATAAAAAATAAATCTAACTAAAAAATAAAAAATATAAAAGAAAAATAAAAAATAAACCTAAACCTTTACTTAATTAAAAAATTAAAAATAAAATAAAAGAAAAAAACCTGAATCCTAAACCCTAAACCCTAAAACTATCCCTAAATCCTAAACTTACAACCCTAAACTCTAAATCCTAAATGGAAAAACCCTAAACCCTCAACCATAAACCCTGCTAAACCCTAAACCCTAAAACCCTCAACCCTAAATCATAAACCCTAAAACCTAAACCTTAAACCCTAAACCATAAACTCTGCTAAAAAAACCTTAAACGCCAAACCTTAAACCTAAACCCTAAGCCACTGAGCTAAGGAGCCTAGGCCACAGGCCACTAGGCCACCAGGCCAGAGCCAAAGAGCCACTGAGCCACTGGTGACTCATGAGCCCTAGGCCCTGACACAGGCCATGAGCCCTAGGCCCTGGGCCAAACCTGAAATAAAGATAATAAAAGTCAAAATGAAACCTAAAACTAGACTGATCCTAAAACCTGGGACTAGCCAAGACCTAGGCTAATGATTAAATAAAGATAAAGTGAAACTAAAAACAAAATAAAATAAAAAAAAAACCTTAACTACATAAAATACTAAAATAAAATTAAATAAAAACCTAAATAAAATAAAAACTAAACCTAAAATAAAAATAAAATATGCCTAAGATAAAATAAAATAAATACAAAATAAAACCCTGAATCAAAATAATAATCCTAAAAACAAAAGCAAAAAAAAATAAATAAAATATAACACCTAAACCCAAAACAAAGAAAATTTAAACCTAAAATAAAAATAAAATAAACAAAATAAAATAAACCTAAACCCAAACTAAAATAAACTAAATTAAAATAAATAAAACCTAAACCTAAAAGAAATTAACCTAAACCTAAACTGAATAAAATAAAATAAACTAAAAATAAACCTAAGCCCAAACTAGAAAATAAAACCTAATAATAAACCTAAAATAATAACCTAAAACCTAAACCTAAAATAGGAAAAAAAACTAAACCTAATCCTAGTTATAAAAAAATAAACCTTAAACCTGAAAAATAAAATAAAAATAAAACTAACTAAAAAACAAACCTAAACCTAAACCTAAACCTAAAAAATAAACAAAACAAACTTAAACTAAAATAAAGAAACTTAATATAAATAAACTAAACTAAATATAAATAGAAATAAACCTATATAAATATAAAAAATAAAATAAAGTAAAATAAATAAAATAAACTAAATAAAATAAACCTACTTGGTTTACTTAATTTTCTTTTAAAAACCCTAAACCCTAAACTAAGAAATAAAACCTAAAATAAACCTAAAATAAAACCTAAAACCTAAACTTAAACCTAAAAAATAAAATAAAACCAAAACCAAAACCTAAACATAAACTTAATAAAAATAAAATTTAAATAAACTAAACTAAAAAATAAACTTAAACCTTAACCTAAAAATAACTAAAATAAAAACCTAAATTAAAATGAAAATAAACATAAATAAAAGCAAAAATAAAATAAACTAAAATAATTTAAAAGATAAACTAAATAAACCTAAACTACCATTTAATTAAAAAATAAAAATAAAAAATCCCAAACCTAACTAACCCTAAACCCTGACCACAAACCCTAAGCTCTACCATGTCCCTAAACCTAAATCCTAACCTAAACCAAAAGTGACCCTAAACCCAAGCCCCAAATCCACACTAAACCTAAACCCTAAACATTAAACAATAAACTCCATTAAAAAACCTAAACCTAAACATAAATCAAAACCCTCAGAACCTAAACCCTAAACACTAAACCCTAAACCCTAAACCCTAAACCCTAAATCTTAACCAAATGAACCCAAACCCTACTTACCTAAATAATAAAATAAAATAAAATATACTAAAAAAACTAAAACATTAACCTAAACCTAAACTAAACCTAAACCTAAAACTAAATTAAAATAGAAAATAAAACTTAACTAAACTAAAATAAAAAAACTTAAACTTAATAAAAATAAAATAAACCTAAAAAATAGAAAACCTTAATAAAATAAAAAATAAACCTAAAATAAAAATAAAATAAAGCTAAGATAAAATTAAATAAAAAGTAAATAAAAACCTAAACCTAAAAATAAAACCTAAAAATAAATAAAGAACAACACCTAAACCCTAAACTAAAAAAAAACTAAAACTAAAATAAAAATTAAATAAACAAAATAAAATAAACGTAAACCTGAACTAAAATAAATAAAATAAAATAAACTAAAAATAAACCTAAGCCAAAACTTAAAAATAAAACCTAAAAATAAACCAAAAATAATAACCTAAAATCTAAACCTCAAAAAATAAAATAAAAACCTAAACCTAAACTAAAAAATGAAGCCTAAACCTAAAAAATAAAATAAAATTAAAATTAAACAAAAAATAAACATAAACTTAAACTTAAACCTAAAAAAAATGTAAACTAAAATAAATAAACTTAATATAAATAAACTAAACTAAATAAAAATAATAATAAACCTAAATAAAAAAATAAAATAAACTAAAATGAACAAAAAAAACTAAATAAACCTAAACTTACCGGTTTACTTAATGTTTTTATTTAAAAAAAAACCCCTAAACCCTAAACTATAAATGCTAAACCCTAAACCACTAAACCTTAAATCCTAAACCCTAAACCTTAAACTCTAAACCCTAAACCCTAAACCTACAATACTAAACCCTAAACCCTAAACCTATAATCGTAACCCTTAAACCTTAAACCATTAACTCTAAACCCTAAATCCTAAACCCTAAATCATTAACGCTAAACCCTAAACCTAAATCTTAAAATGTTTGCTAAACCCTAAATCTACCATGGTGAAAACCACAAACTCTACCCTAATGATGACCACCAAACTTACTATAAAAACCAAAATTTTAAAGTAATAAACCCCAAATGCTAAAATAAACCACTAAACCATGCAACTCTTGACCCAATAACCTAACTATTGCCCTAAACCTTAAACCCTAAACACTAAGCCCTAAACCCAAACCCTCCAAAGCTAAACCTAAACCTAATCCTAAATCCACCCTGAACCTTAAACTCTAAACACTAAATAATAAAACTGAAACCACAAACCTAAACACTAAATCCTAACTCCTAAACTAATCCCTAACCTTAAACCTAAACCTAAAAGCATAAATCCTAAAACCCTAAAGCCTAAACCCAAATCATTAAAACCCCTAAACCCTAAAACCTAAACCTAAAACCCAAAAGTAAAGTAACTAAATAAATTTAAAAAGAAACCTAAACCCTAAAACCTAATAAACCTAAACCTAAATCTAAACCCTAAGAATGGACAGAACCATGATGGTAGGAACATCACCGTCAATAAGGCTCAGTCTAGATCTGGTGATGGAGGCGTTGGCGTAGGAAATGGTTATCGTAGTGGATGTGGGGGATCTAGAGGTGCTGGTTGATATGGAGGTAGTGGTCGGAGGAGTGGTGGTTATAGAAGTAGGAGGAGTGACGGAGGTTACAGCCGTGGTGGTGGTGGAAGGAGAGATCGAGGATATGATGTTCGATCCCACTACTCGAGGGGCCGGGGTGGTTCTAATGGGAATTGGAGAAATGGAAGAACGATGATCCGATCTACTGCTTACGAAACTATCTCTTTATAGGAGAGACGATTCTAGTTATCTGTGGTTCTTTATTTGTTCTATGCATGCTCATCTTTTATCTATGTTATCACTTATGTCTTATAAAACATGGTATGTTACTTGGTTGATGAAACCAAAAAGCAGAAATCTTGAATCATTATTTGTTCCCATTGAAAAATAAAAATAAAAACCAACAAGCCTAAACCTTAAACTAAAACTTGAACCCACCTAAACCTAAACCATAAACCCTAAACCCTAAAAATCCTAAACCCTAAACCCTAAACACTGAAAAGCTGAAAAACTTAATCGAAACTAAATATCACCTAAAAATAAAATAAATAAGAAAACCTAAACAAAAATAAAATTAAAAGATAAAATAAAATAATAGCCTAAACTAAAACCTAAACCTAAACCTAAAAAATAAAAAAAATAAAAAAATAAAATAAAAAAATAATATAAATAAAAAACCTAAACTAAACTAAAAAATTAAAACCTAAATAAAATAAAATCTATACCTAAAATAAAAAAAAATAAACCTAAAAATATGATAAAAAACTAAATAAAAACCTAAACCTCAAAATAAAACCTTAAAATTAATAAAAAAATAAAACCTAAACCCTAAACTAAAAAAAGCATAAACCTAAAATAAAAATAAAATAAACCTAAACCTAAATTAAAATAAACTAAACTAAAATATATAAATCTTAAACCTAAAATAAACTAAACCTAAACCAAAATTTAAACTAAATTAAATAAAATAAACTAAAAATAAATCTATACCTAGACTAAAAAATAAAACCTTAAAATAAACCTAAAATAAAAAGTTAAAGCATTAACTTAAAAAAATCAAATAAAAATCTAAACCTATACCTGAAAATAAAAAATAAAACCTAAACCTAAAAAATGAAATAAAAATAAAACTAAACTAAAAAATAAACTTAAACCTAAACCTAAACCTAAAAAATAAACTAAATAAAAAATTGAAACTAAGATAGATATACCTAAAATAAATAAACTAAACTAAATAAAAATAAAATTGATCCTAAATATAAATAAAAATAAAATAAACTAAAATAAATAAAAAATGAACTAAATAAAGGAAATAAACCTAAACCTATCGATTTACATAATTTAAAAAAAAAATAAATAAAAAAATCCTAAACCCTAAATACTAAACCTTAAACCCAAAACCCTAATCCCTGAAGCCTAAACCAGAAACCCAAACCCTAAACCTACAACAATAAACCCTAAACCTTAAGCCCTTAACCCCAAACCTAAAACCCAAAACCCTAAACCCTAAACTAACTCTAAACCCTAAGATAACCCTAAACCCTAAACCCTAAAAACCCTAAACCCTAAAGCCTAAACACTAAACCCTAAATCCTAAACCCTAAATCCTAACCATTAAACCTTAACCATAAACCTTAAACCCTAAAAGCCTAAACCCTAAACCCTAAACCTAATCCTAAAGAAACTAAATAAATAACCAAATAAACCTAAACTCTAAAACCTAATAAACATAAACATAAAACTAAACATAAACCCTAATAATGGGTAGAACCTTGACAGTAGGAACATGAGCATCAACTAAGTTAAGTTTAGATCTGCAGTGTAGTATGGCAGGCGGTGGTTATTGCAAAGGGTGGTTGGGGATCTGGAGGTGATGGTGGATATGGAGGTGGTGGTCCGAGTAGTGGTGGTTATGGAGGCGTGAGGAGTGACGAGGTTATAGCGATGGTGGTCACGGGGACGTGAAAATATGATGATGGATCCCCGCCGGTGAGTGGTTCTCGATGGGAACTAGAGAAACTAAAGAATGGTTGATTCTGATCTGCCGCTATGGAACTGTCTTTATAGTAGAGATAGTTCAAGTTATCTAGGGCTTTAAATTTACTCTATGTATGCTCATTTTTTATATATGTCATCGCTTGTGTCTTAGAAATCTTGCTAATTGGTTGGTCAAATTGAAAAGAGTAAATGTTGAATATGAATTTGTTCTCTGTTAAAACAATTTTAAACCCTAAACCCTAAACTAAAACCTAAACCATAAACCTATAACCTAAACTCTAAACCCTAAAATAATAAACCCTAAACACTAAACACTAAATCCTAAACAAAGAACCCTAAACTATAAACCTGTTCAACTCACTTTTGGAGTGAGCTCACAACTTCCTTATCATAAATCTAGGACTCTCATAGACATAAAAAGTTCCTTAGTCTTAAGAAACTTGTAGTGATTAGGTGAATACTTAAGCTAACCATAGAGACTTACAAGAGTTAGCCATAAGAGTAGGTTCTGCCTTGGGGATTTAGGAGAACTTGCCTACCTTATAGCCCAAATCAAATCTGTACTTTATTCATCCAAATCAAATCATAAATTCAAATATAAATTCCAAAATCAAATCCAACTATGAAATGATTAAAACCCATGATCAAATTCAAACTCCAAATCCCTTCCTAAGTCCTTTGATTTTATCTTATGGACTTAGCCTTAAGCAAATTTAAATTAACCCAAATTCAATTGATTTTCTCAATTATCAAATTCAATCTCAAATCAAATTCTAAATCATAAATCAATTCCAAACTCCAAATGGTTGAAACCCAAATCAAATCAAATTCTTGATTTTAGCCATTTTAGCCTAATTCTTGAACTTGGCTAAATAATACCCAAATCAATTCAAAACTCATGGATTTCCTCATGATTTAAACATTCCTAGAATCACTGATCCAAATATAAATACAAACTACAATTTTCAAACCAAATCCTTGCTAACCCAAATTAAACCCAAGTTAGCCCTTTTTGACTTGAAATTATAATATGAACCAAAATCCATATGGATCCAAATTACTTGAAATTCGATTTGTATTTTCATCTCAAACCCATTTATCAATAAAATTAAACTTGAATCAAGCCATGATCATGAAAATTAACCCATTTAGGTCCACTTGACCTAAAGTGACCTAAAAGTCCTTTTCAAGCCAAGCTCTAATTCAACCCAAATTGGATCGAACTAAACCCATCCAAATCACAACATGATCAAAAATCATTCTAGGTTAATCAATTATCATGAATTTGGTCAAACCAAGTCAACCTAGCTCATTAACCAAGTCAACATTTAACTCAAATGAAACCCAAATTAGCCAAAATCCACCATATGCTAAATTGACTGAAACCATTGATTCAAACCCATTCCTAACTAATGATTGAACATGACCAAACCCTCACATCAGCCAAATAAAGCCCAATTGGTTATTTGACCCAAGTTGACCCAAATTAGCATAAAAAGCCAAAATAGGTCAAACCATAATCCAACCCAAATTGATTATAACTAATGGCTCAAGTTCATTATAAATCACTCAATAAACTTGACCAAAATCATGATTAAGCCCAATTTGACTAGTTGGTCAACATCACCTGACTTAACCCAAATTGACGTAAAGTGTCAAATTATCTAAAATCCAAATTTATTCCAATTTAAACTAAACCAAAGCCTACAATCATTTTCATTTAGCTAATTGAACTTGACCCAAACTTTGGTTTGACCCAATTTGACTAATTTGTCAACTTGACCCAACCTAACCTAATTTGACCTAAATAAGTCAAATCAACCCAAATCAAATCAAATAAACTCCAAACTACTTGAAATTTGGGCTAACCCACTTTTGACTCTTTCCCAAATCTATCGAAACTAAACCCATAGCAAAATAACCATTTTTCTATTAGGTTTAGGGCATCCCATTAGATAATACACTTGCTAATTTGGTTATTGTCACCCCCTAACCACTTGACACCCAATCATAGGTCCACATAGGCACCTAGGACCATGGCTGACTTGACCAAAGGGTGGTTAGGTCGGGCATGATCCATGGGGAGGTGAAATCACCTCCCCATCCCTAATGGAGCTTTCCAAACAACCATAGAAACCCATTACTCCCTTGGCCCACCTCCATACCCCTCACCCAACCAAACTGAGCCACATCATGCACCCAAGGACCTCCACCACCCCAATTTGGCCAATTGATCAAGAAAAATCCAAAGAAGTTGTGGCATATCCGATCCACAAGGAATGAGGGGTATACCCCCTCATTCTCACTCAAACTCAGATACTCACACTCGATTCATCCCTCCAAGGAGAGAATTCTCAAAGTAATTTCAAAGCCTTCCCAAGCTCCCAAAATCCCCATTCTATTTTATGCAAACTGAAATAGTGGAGGCCACCTTCGATTCTCATTTTCTTAAACCTCGACCAAAGTGCAATTAACTTTGCACACCCATTCCTTGGTGCCAAATGAGTGAGAATGAATCATTTCCCAAGCTTCTCAATAGCTGAAGGGTAGAGTTCGATCAAGCCCAAGCACCTACACCTAGTGGATTGGTCTTTTAAGGAAACTATACCAAATCAAAGCTTATGCAGCTCAACAGGGCTTTATTTTTACTAAATAAAACTTCCTCAATCGTTGGAACCATCGTTCATAAGATATGGTTAGGTATGCCACTGAAATCGATCCTTGAATGAAAACAGGTTGGTCTTTTGTGAAAGAAATTTTCATGTCATACAATTTCCTCTGTTAGATCTTCTTATTGTGCTTCCTCGAAGGTGTGGGGTCATTTTCATCTCCATCCGAGCTCGGGTGAGCTCGAATCGAGTAGCGATCGATGGATGGTAGCCATTATTTGATGCTAGGGAGGAGATAGATCATGTACTATCCATCTCACGTGATCAGGATGAATAGTCCTAATCTAATCACACTTAGAGCCTCTAATTAATCCTTCAAATCTTAGATTGCATGGTCCATGGAGTTACCGCGTGCACCGCCATTCGAGTCATCACTTGGATGTGATAACTTAAATTGCAAATCCCGTCACGCCATAATGGAAAGCATGCCATGTTAGCTGCCATGTGGCCCGATGGGCTAAAGGCTCTAATTAGGGCTAATTAACTAGTTTTTAGTCCTAGAAGTTCCTAAATTAATAACTAATTCTAGAAAAATCAATAAAAAATACAAACTTAGGCTCATTTTAAAGAAATTTTAGAGTAGAATCCAAGAAAATTATTATTAATTGATTTTGAATAGTGGATGTTGCTTCATTAAGGCTTAATTAGAAATGTAATTTGTCTAATTACTCCCTAATTAACCATCCAATTAATCTCAAACTTTTTATGCATGTTAAGGGGGATGATCTCTGCCTCCCCTATTTTTTTGGTATTTTATTGGTTGCTTAATTAGGAAAACCAATGGGTTCAGCCTTAATAACTTTCTCAAAGTAATTAATGATAATTAAGCAAATAAATAGTAAATTAGTCAATCAATAAAGCTTATTAACCTTTGTTAATGATGATGAAGTCAAGAGAAATGGATTAGGACTCCCTCTTCCAATCTTTTCTTTAAGTCTTCTCTAATCCCTCTTAAATAATTAATTAATCCACACCCCTTAATTAATTAATTAACTAGATTAATCAAAATCCAAATCATAACTCAACTTTAATCAACTAATTGAAAGGATTTAGGGATTGAGACTTAGGCTCTCTTTGTCTCTTTCTCTAGCAAAAGGATTCATATATTCACCAGTATCTAAGAAAACCGTAAATCAAATACAATTTTAGGCTTTAAGTAGCCCTAAGTAGGTCTTGTACCTTACGCCCCAGTGCAGAACAATGATGATGTACTAACTTAAAACTTTTATACATGTGAATGTGTATCTAACTAATGGATGAAAAATCCCTCTTTCTATTAAAAAGGAATGCATTCATGATTCAATCAAATGAAATATTTAAATTTCAAACACACTTCTTTGCATTCATCATTCAAGTATGCTAAAATATAAATTGCATGTATACGAATGCATAGGATTTAATCATATGCATGATATACATAATGGAAAGAAATGAATAAACATGTGTTATGTTATAGTAATTCATTCTAATTAATCTAAAGATGCCTTTCTTATTGAATAAGGTTATTTAGAGTGAACCTAAATTTTGGACTAATTAAAACATATAATATGCTATTCACTAAAGGAAATTGATTAATTAACTTTTAGAAGTTTAAGTATGGATGAAAGAGAGGTTCCCTCTCTTTCTTCTCTTTATAACACTTAGTTGTTAAGTGTAGACCATATGAAATGGAAGAAAACACTAAGTAAAATCTTTAAATCAATCAAATAACTTAAAGAAAAATCAACCACTTTATAAATTAAATCCCTCACACTTAGCAAATTATAACTCTAAAGCCTAGTTAGGACATACCACACAAGCTTTAATTCATGCACATTAGACTAAGTCACCATTTATAGATTTATGTTACGGAGGTGTATGGTTTAATGTATGTTTGTTTTGTGATGTATTATTGTAGATGGATGGGTTTATGTATGAGTCCGGATGTTAGGCGATATTAGCGAATCATGCTTTCCCAGGGGTTGGGCTTACGCTAAATAAAAATATAAATCCTTTTATGCGTTGCTTAGCCCTTAAGAATAACCCAAGTTAAGACAGTTTATCCATGTGGGTGCTAAGTCTAAATTATTCATATAATTTCTTGTATGGTGTGTTTAGCTAACATTTGTTTTATGTGTAGCTAGATTTACTTTCCTTCTTTAATGTAATTTTGCATTAGGATTAGGATGAGTATTATGAGGGATTAAGATGAGCATTGGTTATAAGACCAAGTCTTATGTACCATGTGATGCCTTTGGAGCAAGCATATCCAAATCAATTCAAAAAGAAGGAAGAAATATTGAAAATTAAATGAAGAAATGGAAGATGAAGAAATGAAGAATGAAAAATGAAGAATGAAGACCCCCATAACATTCATCATTTGTATTTGTAATTAATCTCTTGTAATCTGGGTTGTATAAGGGTAGAATTAAACTACCCACATTTTTTTTTGGGATGTACAACGATACCAGACTGCATCGGCCTTTTTGCGATAGCTTTATAAAAATTATTTGATGTTTTTGTTTAGCTTGTGCATTAGAAAAAGCATGACTTTTCATAGTTTGTTTATGATTGGTGATTTTTATATGGCCTGGAAGCAATTAGGCTCTTAAAATAAAAATAAATTTTTTATCCCATTAGCAACTCATAACTAAACTTTTAAAATAACTCATAATTTCATATAAAAACTTAGGCATTAAATCAAGATAATAAAATATTTAGTAACCCTTAGCTGGATGTTATATGTTTAATATCATGCATAATCATCTTGTTTCACTCTTGTTAAGAGAGGGCTTCCATCTTTGCTAGATAGAATGGGGTTAACCTTTGAGAGCCTATGATGGAAGAACACCTCTTTCTCTTTTGATTTGGCCCATAATCAACTTCTCATGCATTTAAGCATACAAAATCCTATAGCCTATGTCAAAATAAAGAGTCCTAAATTAAATATAATTTGATAAGAATTAAATTAGATATAAGTGATTCATACCCCTCATGCTCTAGTCTCTTAGGGAGTGGGTTTAAGGACTTAGTCTTTTTTCTAAATAAAAAATAGAAGACCCTAAACCCTAAATAAAAAAAATAAAAAAAAACCCCTAACCTTACATGCTAAAACCTAAACCCTAAACCCTAAATGTTAAACCTAAACCTAAATCGAAAACCTAAACCTCAACTAAACTAAAAAAAAATAAACCTATACCGTAACTAAACTAAATAAAATAAACCTAAACCTAAACCAAAATGAAAAAATAAATAAATAAAATAAAAAAACATAACATAAATAAAATAAAATAAAAATTAAAGATAAATAAACTAAATAAAATAAACTTAACTAAATAAACCTAAACCTAAACTAAGCTAAAATAAACTAAACTAAACTAATCCTAAACCTAAATTTAAACCTAAACCTAAACCTAAACTAAATAAACTAAAATAAGAAAAATATATAAATTAAAATAAATTAAACTAAATAAACCTAAATAAGCCTAAACCTAAACTAAAATAAAATAAACTAAACTAAATAAACTAAATAAATAAAAACTAAACTAAATAAAAAAAGCTAATCTAAATAAATAAAACCTAAACTAAATAAATAAACCTAAACTAAAAATAAACTAAACTAAACTAAACTAAACTAAACAAAAATAAACCTAAACCTAAACCTAAAACCTAAACTACATAAACTTAAACCTAAATAAATAAAATAAACTAAAATAAAATAGACTAAACCTAAAATAAATGAACTTAAACCTAAACCTAAACTAAAAATAAATAAACTAAACTAAATAAATAAACCTAAACTAAATAAACTAAATAAAAACTAAAATAAAAATAAACCTAAACCTAAACCTAAACTAAATTAAATAAATAAACCTAAACTAAAATAAAAAATAAACCTAAACTTAAACCTAAACCTAAAACCTAAATTAAAATAAACCTAAACCTAAACCTAAATAAACCTAAAAAACTTAAAATAAAATAAACATAAACTAAAACTAAATAAAATAAAATAAAATAAATTAAAATAAATCAACCTAAACCTAAATAAAATAAACCTAAACTAAATAAACCTAAACCTGTATAAAACCAAAACTAAACAAAACCTATACGTAAACTTAAATTAACAAACCTAAAATAAAATAAAAACTAAACCTAAACTAAATAAACCTAATCCTAAACTAAAAATAAACCTACACTAAATAAAATTAAACTAAATAAAACTTAAACCTAAATAAACCAAAACTAAATTAACTTAAACCAAAACCTAAGCTTAAACTAAATTAAAAAATAAACTAAATAATAAATAAAAAAATCTAAACCTAAATAATCTAAACTAAACTAAACTAAATAAATAAATAAAAATTGAATTAAAAAAATAAACTAAGTAAAACTTAAAACCTAAACTAAAATAAATAAAATTAATAAATGAACTAAACTAAACCTAAACCTAAACTTAAACCTAACAATGAATTAAACCAAAATAAATTAAAATAAATAAAACCTAAATCTAAACTAAATAAGTAAACTAAACAAAATAAACTAAATAAATTAAACAAAATAAATAAACGTAAATAAAAATAAAATAAAACTTAAACCTAAACCTAAACCTAAACCTAAACCTAAACTTAAACTAAACTAAAACATAAACTTAATCCTAAACCTAAACTAAATGAACTTAAACCTAAACCTAAACCTAAACTAAATTAAACTAAATAAAAAGAAAATAAACTAAATAAACAAAACTAAATAAATAAACCTAAACCTAAACTAAACTAAAAATAAACTAAAATAAAACTAAACTAAATAAATAAATAAAAAATAAAGCTAAACTAAACTAAACGAAATAAACCTAAACTAAAATAAACTAACCTAAATAAACCAAAACCAATACCTAAACCTAAACCTAAACCTAAACTAAAGAAAGTAAACTGATAAAATAAATAAAATAAACCTAAACCTAAACCTAAACTAAATAAATAAATAAAATAAAATAAACTAAATAAACCTAAACCTAAACTAAATAAATAAACTAAATAAATAAACAAAAAATAAATCTAAACTAAATAAACTAAACTAAATAAACCCAGAACCAAAATCTAAGCCTAAACCTAAAACTAAAATAAACTAAAATGTAATAAATAAACCTAAACCTAAACTAAATAAAGTAAACCTAAACTAAACTAAACTAAACTAAACTAAATAAAACCTAAAATAAACCTAAAATTAAACCTAAAACCTAAACCTAAAAAACCTAAACTAAACCTAAATAAACTAAACCTAAACCTAAACCTAAATAAATAAACTAAACTAAACTAAATGAACCTAAACCTAAACCTAAAATAAATAAATAAATAAACCTAAACCTAAACCTAAATTAAATAAACCTAAACATAAAATAAACCAAACCTAAAAAATAAACCTAATAAACCTAAACCTAAACCTAAATAAAACCAAATAAACTAAACCCAAATAAACTAAAACTAAATAAACTAAACTAAATAAAAAAGAAACCTAAACCTAAATAAACCTAAAATAAAAATAAATCTAAACCTAAACCTAAACCTAAATAAATAAACTAAAATAAATAAACTTAACTAAATAAATAAACCTAAATAAAACCTAAAGAAATAAATAAACTAAAAAAAACCTAAGCAAACTAAAAAACCAACCCAATAAACTAAATAATCCTAAACTAAACATAAACCTAAACTAAACTAAAAAATAAAACCTAAATCTGACCAAAAATACCCAAAAAAAACATAAACTAAACTTAACTAAAATAAACCTAAACTAAATCTAAAACTAAAATTAAAATAAATAAACTAAACTAAACTAAATAAATAAACCTAAACTAAATTAAACCTAAATTGAAATAAACCTAAACCTTAACTTAAACTAAACTAAACGCCCAAAAAAACCTACACCTAAACCTAACCTAAATCTAAACCTAAACCTAAACAAATAAACTAAAATAAATCTAAACCTATACCTAAACTTAAACCTAAATAAAATAAACCTAAAATAAACTTAAACCTAAACAAAACTAAAAATAAACCTAAACTAATAAAATAAACTTAAACCTAAACCTAAACCTAAGCTAAACTAAACTAAACTAAAATAATAAAATAAATAAACTAACACTTAAAATAAACCTAAACCTAAACCTAAACCTAAATAAACTAAACTATATAAATGAACCTAAACTAAACTAAAGTAAACTAAACTAAGATAAATAAACCTAAACTAAAGATAAACTAAATAAACTATATAAAAATAAACCTAAACCTAAACTTAAATAAATAAACAAAACCTAAACCTAAACCTAAAAAATAAACCTAAACTAAATAAACCTAAACTAAACCTAAACCTAAACCTAAACTAAACTAAAATAAAATAAACCTAAACCTAATCCTAAAATAAAATAAAATAAACTAAAACCTAAAGCTAAACTAAACCTAAACCTAAACCTAAACCTAAATAACTAAAAATAAACTAAACTAATAAACTAAATAAACCAAAACTAAAATAAAAATAAACTAAATAAAATAAACTAAATAAAATAAACCTAAACCTAAACCTAAATAAATAAACTAAAATAAATAAAACTAAATTAAAAAATAAATAAACTAAACTAAATAAACCCAAATAAATAAATAAACCTAAACCTAAACCCCAAACTAAACCTAAACATAATAAACCTAAACCCAAACTAAATAAACTAAAATAAACCAAAAACCTAAACTAAACCTAAACTAAACCTAAACTAAATAATAAAATAAAATAAATAAATAAACTAAATAAACCTAAACCTAAACCTAAAACCTAAACTAAATAAAATAAATAAATAAAAATAAACTAAAAAAATAAACCTAAATAAACCTAAATAAAACCTAAACCTAAACCAAAAATAAATAAACTAAACTAAAATAAAAAATAAAAAATAAACCTAAACTAAATAAACCTAAACCTAAACCTAAACCAAAAACTAAATAAAATAAACTAATAAATAAACCAAAATAAATAAAACCTAAATAAACCAAAATAAATAAATAAACTAAAACCTAAACCAAACCTAAACCTAAAAAAAAAAAATAAATAAAATAAATAAACCTAAACCTAATCCTAAACCTAAACTAAATAAATAAACTAAACCTAATATAAACCAAAAATAAATAAACCTAAACCTAAACCTAAACCTAAACCTAAAATAAATAAACCAAAAAAATAAAAAAAATAAAAAATAAATAAACCTAAACCTAAACCTAAACCTAAAACAAAATAAAAAAACTAAACCTAAAAAATAAAAAATAAACCAAAATAAATAAACCTAAAATAAATAAAACCTAAACCTAACCTAAAATAAACTAAAATAAACCTAAAAACTAAATAAATAAAAAAAAAATAAATAAACCTAAATAAATAATAAATTAAACCTAAAATAAAAATAAAATAAACTAATAAAATAAAAACCTAAACTAAACCTAAAAAAAATAAAATAAACCTAAATAAAATAAAAAATAAAATAAATAAAAATAAAATAATAAAATAAAATAAATTAAAATATATAAAGAAAACTAAAGAAAACCTAAACTCCAAAAACTAAAATCCCAAAATCCTAAACCCTAAACAAAAAAACTATCCCTAAACCCTAAACCCTAAAAATCCCTATATCCTAAACCCAAAACTCTAAACCCTAAACCCTAAACCTTAAGCCTTTAAACCTAAACCATAACCCTAAAACCTAAACCTACAAAGACAATAAAACCCTAAACCCTAAACCCTAAAGCTTAAACCCTAAATGCTAAACACTAAACAATAAAACCCTACCCTAAACCCTAAACCATAAACCCCAAACCCTAAACCCTAAACCCCAAACCCTAAACCTAAATCAAAGTATCTAAATAAATTAAAAATAATGTTAAAACCTAATAAACTTAAACCTAAACCTAAACCCTAAAATGGGCGTAACCTTGATGGAACATCACCCCAACCATGCTCAATCAAGATTTGGTGGAGGAAGCGAGGCGGGAGGCAAGGCGAGTTATCAGGTGGTGTTGGATCTAGAGGCGTTATTGGATATGGAGGTGGTGGTCAGAGTAGTGGTGGTTATGGAGGTAGGTGGAGTGACGAAGGTTTTAGCCGTGGTGGTGAAAGAAGGAGAGATTGTAGATTTGATGGCAGATCCTGCTACTCGAGAGGTCAGCGTGGTTCTGATGGGAACTAGAGAAACTGAAGAATAGCCTATCCAATTTGCTGCTTATGGAACTGTGCCTTTATAGTAGAGTCAGTTCTAGTTTTCTAGGGTTGTTGATTTGCTCTATCCATGCTTATTTTTTATCTATGTCATCGCTTATATCTTTGAGAACTTGGTGTGTTAGTTGATTGATGCAATCATAACTAAGAAATGTTGTATCTAAATTTGTTCTCTGTTAAAAAAAAACCAAAAAACCAAAAGCCCAAACTAAAAAATGAACCTAAAACCTAAGACCCTAAACCCTAAAAATAATAAACAAATAAAAAAATAAAACCTAAACCTAAATGCTACCCTAAAACTAACCCTAAACCTACTACCCAAACCTAGAACCCTAAACTGCAAACCATAAACCCTAAACCCTAAACCCTAATAAGAAACTAATAAACCACTCAACTAAACTAACTAAAACTAAAACTAACAAATAATAAACTAAAACTAATTTTAAACTAAAATAAAAACTAATAAAACTAACTAAACTAAACTAACTAAATAAATACTTAGAAACTAATAAACTAATAATAACAAAAACAAACTAAACTAATAAACAAACTAATAACTAAATTAAACATAAACAAAAAAACCCCTCTAATAAACTAAGTAAAAATAAACTAAATTAATAAAATTAATAAAAACTAAACTAAACTAAACATGAACATTTAAGTAAAACTAAACTAATAAACTAACTAAATTAAACCCTAATAAATTACTAACTAATAATAATAACTAACAAATAAACCTAAACCCTAAACATAAATAGCCTATTAAATAACTAAATAATAATAAAACTAATCCCAATAACTAAATTAATAATAACTAAACTAACTAAACTAAAACTAATAACTAATAAACTAAAACTAAAAAATAAAACCTAAACCTAAAAGCTAAAATAAAAAAAACTAAACTAAAAGATAAACTTAAACCTAAACCTAACCTAAAAATAAATAAAATAAAAAACCTAAACTAAAATAAATAAAAAAAAATAAACTAAACTAAATAAAAAAAATAAACTTAAATCAAAATAAAACATAAACTAAAGAAACTTAAACCTACCTGTTTACTTAATTTAAAAAAATAAAAATCAAAAAAATCAAAAAAAAACCTTAACCTTAAATCCTAAACCCTAAAACCCTAAACCATAAACCCTAAACCCTAAACCCTAAACATACAACCCTATACCATAAACACTAAACCCCAAAACCTAAACCCTAAACCCTAAACACTAAACCTTAATCTCTAAACCCCAAACCCTAAACTCTAAAAACCTAAAAACCTAAACTAAAACCAAATAAAACCTAAAAATAAATTAAATAAAAATCCTAAACCCAAATAAAATAAATTAAAATATAAACCTAAACTAAAACCTACACCTAAACCTAAACCTAAAAAAAACCACTAAACTAAAATAAAATAAATAAAAACCTAAACTAAACTAAAAAAATATAATTAATCTAAAAATAAAAACATAAATAAAATAAAAACTAAATATAAAATAAAAATTAAATAAATCTAAAATAAAATAAAATAAAAACTAAGCAAAAACATAAATTTAAAAAATAAATGTAAAAATATCACCTAAAAATAAAAAATTAAAAGAAAAACCTAAACCCTAAACTAAAAAGAAAAAACCTAAACCTAAAATAAAGAAAATAAATTAAACTTAATCCTACACTAAAATAAACTAAACTAAAATAGATAAAACCTAAACTTGGGTAAACCTAAACCCTAAATTAAATAAAATAAAATAAACTAAAAATAAACCTAAACATAAATTGAAAACTAAAATTAAAAAATACACCTTAAATTAAAACCTAAGACTTAAACCTAAAAAATAGAATAAAAACCTAAATGTCAACCTAAAAATAAAAAATAAAACCAAAACCTAAAAATAAAAATAAAAATAAAACTAAACTGAAAAATAAAAATAAACCTAGACCTAAACCAAAAAAATAAACTAAAATAAATAAACTAATCTAAATAAAAAAAAACTTAAATAAAGATAAAGAATAACATAAACTAAATGAATTTAAATCTACCCGTTTACTTAATTTAAAAAAAAAAAGAACACTAAACCCTAAAACTAACCCTAAACCTAAAACCCAAAACCTTAAACCCTAAACCCCAAACTAACCCTAAACCCTAAACCCTAAAACTACAACCATAAACCCAAAACCCAAAACCTACAACCCTAAGCCTTAAAAACCTAAACCCACTAGTTGTGGTGGCATTTTCAGAAACTTTAAAGGTAACATTATTTATGCTTTTGCTAATCCACTTAGTGCATGTTCTGTTATCTTTGCTGAATTAATGACTGTTAATAAAGCTATTGAGATTTGATTACAAAAAGGTTGGCACAATATCTAGATTGAGGTGGATACTCTCTTGCTGATTGATATGTTGACTTCCACCAAGGTGGGAAATACTGATTTGTATTACCTTTTAATCATACTAGAGCTCTCTTATCTCTATTTGTTTCAAAATCACTCATGTTTGGCGTGAAGGCAATGTGTGTGCTGATTACCTTGCTAATCTGGGTGCTAGATTAAATGACATAACTTTCTTTGATCAACTTAATCTTCCTAAACATTTGTGTGGATTGGTTAATTTGGACAATACTGGATTACCCAATCTCAAAGATTAGTCTCATTTTATGCTTTTGGTCTTTTAATGCTTTTCCTTACTTGCATGTTCAACCTTTATTTTATTTCTATTGTAACTTAGTTTTTCTGATGCATTTCCTAAAACTACTATCTTGTTATCTTGTGATGGAGGCTCTTACCTTTGTAGCCTCACCTATTGGTTTATTATTAATTGTTCAACTACTTATTGGATTTTTATTGTATTTGTTGTTTCCCTTACTGAATGGGATTGTGCTTCTGTTTCCCTAATATGATGGTTTGTGCTGCTTCTTTTCCTAATCTGCAGTGATAGAATGTGTATTTTGATTGCCATCACTGCTGTTTCATTGCACGATTAGGACTATTTCTTGCATCCCATTCCTACTATCTTTATTGATACTATTTTCCTAGCTACTGGTCTATTTTCCTTGATTTGAAGGATTTAATGCTCCTATTTTTTTTTATTCCCCCTTTAATTCAATGTAGTTATGGTCTGCCAACTTTACCCTCTATCAAGTTTAGTATTTGATTTGCTATTTTGGCTACTGGTTGAATGGTCTTTTGGGATTTTATCTTTAGTAGGCTAACTATTGTGGTTGGTTTTCTGACTGCTCTTTTTTTATGTTGTTTGCTATGTGGTTAACCATATTATATGTGCCTTTACAGTATGGGTATATCTATTATTTTATTTCCCTCTTGGATCTTTTAGACTTGTGCAAATACTATTGTGATCATGCTATTATCAAGGTGATTGTTAACATCTATATTGCTAACCATGAATGGCTCTTCTCTTTACAAGCTATTTTTCTGGCCAAGAGGTTTCATTTGGGTAGGCATATTTTTACTTATATGCTGAATGGTTTTTTGGATTAGTATGTCGAGCAGGCTGAACATGCAAAGGCTGATAGGTCTAAAATCTCCCCAAGAATCAAGATTATTAGTTTTGGGAATGAGGACAATGGAAGTGCTAGAAAAGTATCTAGGTAAAGGGTTTCCATCAAAGAAGTCAACAACAAGATCAACATGACTTAATAAAAGGCCAACAATGCTAAAAAAAATGGGTCGTATCGTCCAAAGAACGAGTTAGTGTTCATGCTATGGAGAGTATTACTAATCTCAGCTTCCGTAGGATGCAAAGTGAGTAAATGATTCTCATCATTAGTAATCATAGAGGGGATCAAGTGTGTGTTGGAGAGGGCTTCTAAGGGAGGATTGATGTTTAATAAATTTTGAAAATGTTGTATGATAGAATCTTTAATTTCATTCTTATTAGTGATCCAGCTACCGTTAATATTTTTGATTTTTTGAATGGAGTTTAGGGCTTTCCTTTTGTTTAAAAGAGCATGAAAATACCTAGTATTTCTATCACCATCAGTAATATGTTTGCTAGCAGCCTTTTGATGCCAGTAGGTTTCCTCCATATTCTGATAATTGATCAAGTTATCTTTAGCGTTCAACTCATCAAGCTTACTAGGATCGCTAAGGCAAAGATCTTCAAGGGAGCAAACTAATTGTTCCATAATTTTGAGATTGGCAAAAGATTTTTAAAATGATGCTTGTTCCACCAATTTAGATTTTGTTTAAGTCTTTTGAGCTTAAGCCAAAACCGAATCATGCCTTTAATAATTGTCCAGTGAATATCCAATTAATGGAAACAACATTAATGAAATCAATGTTGGGTCCACATATTTTGGAATCTAAAAGGAGAAGGGGAGGAAAGATTACTGGATGAGGTTTTGATAGAGATCAACAGAGGAGCATGGTCTGACAAAGTTCTGCTCAAATGCTCGATAGAAGTGAGGGGCCATTGATTGATCCAAAGGGAATTAAACAGGTCCTATCAAGTCGCTCAAAGTCGAGTTATGCCAATGATAAAGAGCCGAAAACCAATATCAATCAGGTTACAATCGAGGATCATATTAGAGAAGTCTTCCATGGAATGGATGTAAGGAGAGTAGCCTCCCCTCCTTTTTGAAGAAGCAATAATAGTGTTGAAGTCAGCCCCAACCAACCAGGGTTTGTTAACCGAGGAGACGAAGGTTCTTAAGTGATCCCAAAGGTTATTCCTACCAGCTCTATTACAAGAAGCATTGATAAAGGAACCAAGAGTAGAAAATTTACCCAATGAGATTTGAACATTAACTAATTGTTCGTGATCATCAAGGATAGAAATGTTGATTAAATTATTCCAAAAAAACCAAATTTTATTAGTAATATTATAAAAGAAATTTTGAAAGCCAAGCATTCTAGCAAAATGTGTGATCTTAGAAGAGTGAATGAAAGGCTCAATAACAACATGTAAGGTTATGTTATGAGTGCAACAAAGGCTCTAAACACGATTGTGAGTAGTGAGAGTCCTAATACCCTAAACATTCTAAATAAGAAAATTAATCATAATAAGGTGGAAAGAAAAGAAAAGAGATAACTGAAAAATGGAAGGAGAAGAAAAAGATAGCATGAAGCAATTATTTGTGGGAAGTTAGAGAAGATCGCGTGGTTCTAGTGGAGTTATTAGTGAACATTCTAGCTTTAAGGGATTTTTTTTAATAACAGTTTGAATGGGCCTATCTATGTCCAATGTATCTTCATCAGAGAGGGAGTGGTTGGTGATATTTAGAATAGGAGCAGTATCTATCAAAGCATTCCTAATGGTGATTTCTCCTTCTTCAGAATCAGAGTTAGGTTGAGGAATTAGGGTTTAGGGTTTATGGTTTTTTTTTAGGGAAACCCCATGTAGGGGTATTTTATTGCCACAAAAAAAGGATTACAAGGTCCTTAAAGGGGGTAAACTATGAAACTACTGCTCAAAGAGCTACAATCAGCCTAAGGAGTAAATCCCCTATCTAAGTACATCCAAAAGTAAAAGAAAGCATTAAAGCAATCAAAAGATACAAGATGACTAACATAATAAGCTAAAGTAAGATTAAAGCCAATGCTCTGCAGGATGTGGGAATGGATGATAGTATGGAGCAGACCTGCAAAAGAAGAAGAGAGAATCACCTGCAAAGTTATAATGAGAGAGAGATTAGAACAATTAAGGTAATACAGACAAAAAGATAGAAGGAAACAATATAATATGAGAATGTTAATAAGGAATTGTGATAGAGAAGGCTCGGGCTCAATCACACCATGTTGGGGCAGATGCAAGTATGTGCATCCAAACTTCAGCAGAAGGGTTACATCACATGAGCTACTACCAAACCAAAAGGGAGTGAGATCATCACAGCCATCATAGCCAACAAACCTGTGAGAAGGTAGAACCCAGTTGTTGATAGTCTTGTGAGCTTTATTACCTACAAACCTAAACAAAATCTTATTTATACATATGAAATAGATCAGCATAGAAACTATCCATAGGAAAATAGCAGCAGAAGAAGTAGCCTACTGGAATCCTGCTAATCAAGTCAATGAGTCTTTAAATGACACCATCCCAATTATAAGATATATAAATGAATCTGTCGGGCCAGAAGTATAGCTTAGGGGTAGATGTAAAGTCCAAAAAATGAGCCCAATCAATATATGAATGCAGATTGGTACAAGCCCTTATAAGTATCCATATCAATAGTTGGCAAGAAACAATTATAAGGGAAGGCAGCAAAACTAAAACCAAAGAAAATAGCCAATAAGCAAGACAACAAAAGCCAGTAGCACTTCATAGTACCACGAAGGCAGCAAGATAGGAAAAGACAGAAACAGTTCATAATACCACCCCTTAATAATAGAGAATTTATTCCAAGGAGTAAGCAGCACAAACCTGACCGATCCCAGATGAGAAAAATTGGGTGTCCAAATATGATCCATATTAAAATCCAGAAAAATAAGACAGCAGATAACCAAGAGTAAAAGATAGCCCAAAAGAAGCAAGACAAACAAAGCCAAGACATGAAATGACCGCATAGAGATTGCATTCCAGGACGGATCCCCAAATAGAATCCACTGAAGAATCCAGAAAAAACATGACAACAGATAACCAAGACATAAAGGCAGAGAAAGGTATTATTCGATCCTGTTGGGAATAGAAACAACAAGGGTAATGTAGATCACAGCTCTCAAATAATATGCAATACCCCAGACAGAAATAGCAAGGGCACTCAGAGAAACTACCCCAACAATAAAATAGTTAGTGCAACATTGGAACCCCCCAGAGGATAGATCAAAATAGGGATACAAATTAGGATTCACATTAGAATCCAGAAAAACAAGATAGCAAATAACCAAGACAAAAAAATAGCCAAGGCAGTAGCAGCCAAGATAGCCACAGCCAAGACAGCAAGGGATAGCGTAGTACCATAAATTAAAAGAATAGCATCCCAGACACCAATGACCAAAACTAACAGAAATAGATAATCTGGAAGAGCATATAGCAGAGAAGGCAACTTGTTGAAACCCTTAATCATATCCAAAGTAGCATAGTCGAACACAAGAATAACTAACAAGTGATGAACAACAGGACGCGGAATGAAAGACAAAATCGGAGCCAATCCCAACAGCAGAGAGGTTATTGCCACAATGGAACCCACCAGCAAAAGGATCAAAAATTGGATTCAAGTGAAAATCATCATTAGAATCCAACCAAAACAAAACAACAAGTAATTAAGGCAAAAACTAGCCAGGACAGCAATAATTAGGACAAAAACATCCAAGCCTGGTTTAGGGTTTACTATCTTAGGGTTTAGGGTTTTAGGGTTTAGGGCTTAGGGTTAGGGTTTTATTATTATTTTTTTCATTAAATTAAGCAAATTAGTAGGTTTATGTTTATTTAGTTTATTTTTTATTTATTTTAGTTTATTTAGTTTTATTTTTATGTAAGGTTACTTTTATTTTTATTAGTTTAGTTTATTTAATTTAAGATCAATTATTTTAGTTTATGTTTTTATTTTAGTTTATTTCTTAGGTTTGGGATTAGGTTTAGTTTATTTTAGTTTAGTTTTATTTTTATTTTATTTTTAGGTTTAGGTTTTATTTTTATTTTTTAGGTTAATGTTTAGGTTTTATTTCATTTTTTTAGATTTAGGTTTTAGCTTTTATTTTAGGTTTATTTTAGGTTTTATTTTTAGTTTAGGTTTAGGTTTATTTTACCTTATTATTTTATTTAGTTGAGGGTTTAGGTTTATTTTATTTTAGGTTTATATTTTGGTTTAGTTTATTTTATTTTATTTATTTTAGGTTATTTTTTTAGGGTTTATGTTTTTTATTTATGTTTAGTTTATTTTTAGGTTTAGATTTTTATTCAATTTTATTTAAATTTATTTTATGTTTATTTTATTTTTATTTACATATACTTTTGATTTTATTAAGGTTTTTATTTTTAGGTTTATTTTCTTTTAGTTTAGTTTAGGTTTTATTTATTTTATTATTTTATTTTTTTTTATTTTATATTTTTTTAGGTTTAGTTTATGTGGGTTTAGTTGTAGTTTATGTTTATTTTATTATTTTATTTAGGTTTAGGTTTTATATTAATTTTATTTTATGCTTTATTTAGCCAAGTTTTTGTGGTAGTTAGTGGTAGGGTTCATGGTGAGATTTAGGTTTAGGGTGGAGTTTAGTGGGGTTTATGGTTGAAGGTTTTAGGGTTTAGGGTTTAAAAGTTTAGGGCCTTTAGGGTTGAAGGTCCGTGGTTTAGAGTTTATGGACTTAGAGTTTTTTTTAACAAATTGGTAGGTTTTATTTATTTAGTTTATTGTTTAATTATTTTAGTTTATTTTAATTTATTTTTTATTTAGGTTTATTTTTAATTTTATTTAATTTAGTTTATTTAATTAAATTTCATTTATTTTGTTTAGTTTTTATCTTAGTTTATTTTTATGGGATTAGGTTTAGGTTTATTTTTAGTTTAGTTTTATTTTATTTTATTTTTTAGGTTTAGGTTTTATTTTTTCTTTATGATGATTTTTATGGTTTTATTTTATTTTTTTTGGGTTTAGGTTTTTATTTTAGATTTATTTTTAGGTTTTATTTTAGTGTTTAGGTTTAAATTTTAGTTATTTTAGTTTAGATTATTTTAGTTTAGGTTTAGTTTATTTTATTTTATTTTAGGTTTAGGTATTTTATTAGTTTGGTTTTGTTTATGTTTTATTTATTTTATGTTTTATTTTAGTTTATATTTTTTAGGTTTTTAATTTAGGTGAGGTTTTTATTTTAGTTTTATTTTATTTATTTTAGGTTTATTTTATTTTATTTTATTTAATTTTATTTAATTTATTTTAAAGGTTTATTTTAATATAGCTTTTTAGTTATTCATTTTAGTTTAGTTTTATCTTTATCTAGTAGGTCAGCTCAGGTTTTAAGCCTCTCATGTATTTAGGTTTAGGGTTTTAGTTTTATTTAGGTTTATTTTAAGCCTATAGGTTTAGGGTCAGTGGATTAAGGCCTAGGGTGGGAAGGAGTGGTAGGTTTAGAGCCCAGGGTAAGTGTTTAGGGCCTGGGATTTAGGTCAGGGTTTGGGAGGTAGGGCCCAGGGTTTGGGTGTCCTGCTGCCTAGTACTGCAGCTCAGGGTATTTTAGTGCTCATGGCCTGTGGAGTCCATTTTATGATCTAAAGGGTTGGATTTAGGTGGGGCTAGGCCTTAGTAGCAGGTTTAGTATTGTAGTTTAGGGTTTAGGTTTCTTATGGTTTATGGTTTATGGCCTAGGGTAGCCTGGTTTTAGGGTTTATGGCCTAGGATCAGTTTAGGATTTGTGGTAGCATTTTAAAATTAAGCAAACCCATAAGTTTAGTTTATTTATTTACTTAGTTTATTTTTAATTTATCTAGTTTATTTTATTTTATTTATTTATTTAGTTTATTTATATATTTTTTATTTTTTAATAGGTTTATTTTGATGAGTTTAGGTTTTATTTTCTCTTTATGTCCGTTTTAGGTTTTAAGATTTAGGGTTTAGTTGGTGGAGGTAGGGTTTAGGAGCATTTAGTGGTTTAGATTTATAATCAGGTCCAGATCTGCCTCAGGCCCAGGGTTTAGGGTGTTTTAGGTTAGAGTTTAGTCCCAGTTTAGAGTAGTTAGGTTTAGAGGTTTCAGTGGTTTAAGATTTAGAGTTAGGCCCAATTTAGGTTTGTGCCTAGGGTCAAGCCTTAGCTAGTTTAGGTTGTGGTCAGGTCACGCCTCAGTGGCCAGGATTTAGTGTGCAGTAGTTTAGGCTAGTAAGGGTCAGAGTTAGTTAGGGTCATGGCCCAGATATGGCTCAGGTGCAGCATGTAAGGGTCAGGATTTAAGATCAGGTTTAGTTTTTATTTAAAAAAAAAAATCAAGTAGTAGTGATTTATTTAATTTAGTTTACTTTATTTATTTAGTTTATCTTTATTTATTTTGGTTTATTTTCATCTTAATTTAGTTTAGTATTTATTTGGCCCATTTATCTTAGTCAGCCTTATTTTAGTTTATCTTAGCCAGTCCCAGTTTAGTTTATTTTATGAGCCTAAGTTTATTTTATTTTAGGTTTTAGCCTTTTAGGTTTTGGGGCGCAGTTTAAAGCCCAAAAGCCTAGCCTGAGGGCCTGGGGGTCAGGCCTGGGCTCAGGGACATGGTCAGGTCAAGGGTGAGTCAGGGTCAGGTTTGGTGGAAGGTCAGAGTGGACTTAGGTTTAAGGGAGGTTTAGGGCCTGTGTCTGGGTTAGTTTAGCCTGATCTGGGGTTTCAAGAGCTCAGTGGGGTGTGAAATAGGTTTAGGCCCATGGCCCAGTTAGGGTTTAAGTTTAGCTCAATCAGTTTTAGGTCAGGTTTATGGTCAGTTTTACCTTTATTTATTTAGGGAGGTTTAGTGGTGGATCTGAAGTGTCAAGTTTACATTTTAAATCAAACAGTGGGTTTTGGTTTTATTATTTAGTTTTTTTTATTTTAGGTTTTTTTAGTTTATTTTATATTTTAGTTTTATTTATGCTTATTTTTTATTTTCATTTAGTTTAGTTTATTTATTTTAGGTGCATTTATTTTAGTTTAGGTTTTTATTTTAATTTATTTTTTAGGTTTAGGAGCAAATTTAATTTTAGTTGTATTTTATTTTTTATTTTTCAAGTTCAAGTTTTATTTTACTTTTTTAGGTTTTATTTATTTTATTTTTTTTAGGTTTAGGTTTAGGTTTTATCTTTGGTTTATTTTAGGTTTTATTTTTTTAGTTTTAGTTTAGGTTTATTTTAGTTTATTTATTTTAGGTTTAGTTTAGTTTCATTTTTTTTTTAGTTTAGTTTATTTAGTTTAGGTTTATTTTAGTTTTATTTTAGTTTACATTTTTTTATAGTTTAAGGTTTAGGTTTTATTTTTTGTTTATTTTTAGGCTTTTAGGTTTAGATTTATATTTAGTATTTATTTTATTTTATTTATGTTCATTTTATGTTAATTTTATTTTTATTTTATTTAAGTTTTTTATCCTTAGATTTATTTTATTTTTTAGTCAGTTTATGATTTTATTTTCTTTTATTTATTTTAATAGTTTATTTTATTTTATTTTAGGTTTAGGTTTTATTTTAATCTTTTATTTATTTAGCTTAGTTTATTTATTTTATTTTATAGGTTTTATTTAGTAGTGGTTTTATGTTTAGGTTTTAGTTTAGATTTAGGGTTTAGGGTTTTGGGTTTAGGTTTAGCAGGGTTTAGGGTTTAGGTTTAAGGTGGGATTTAGGGTTTAAGATTTAGGTTATTTTTGGGTTTAGGGTTTAGTTTAGTTTTAGGTTTTTAGAATTTAGGATACAGGTTTTTTTAAAAAGTAATAATAGTTTTAGTTATTTTATTTATTTATTTATTTAGTTTTTATTTATTTTTATTTTGTTTGTTTATTTTTATTTTATTTAGTTTAGTTTATTTTAAGTTTTAGGTTTATGTTTATTTTTTTAATTTAATTTATTTTATTTTATTTTAGGTTTTATTTTGTATTTATAGGTTTAGGTTTGGTTTTATTTTATTTTTTTGTTTTAAGTTTTAGGTTTTTATTTTAGGTTTATTTTTAAGTTTTATATAATTGTTTAGGTTTGAGTTTATTTTTATTTTATTTTCTTTTAGATTTAGGTTTAGGTTTAGGTTTTATTTTTTTAATTTTGTTTATTTTAGTTTATGTTTATTTTATTTTGTTTATTTTAGGTTTAGGTTTTCCAGTTTAGGGTTTAGGTTTTACTTTCATTTATTTTAGGTTTAAGTTTTATTTAGTTTTAATTTAGGTTTATTTTATTTTTATTTTATGTTTAGTTTTATTTTAATTAGGTTTTATTTTAGGTTTATTTTATTTAGTTTAGTTTAGGTATTTTTTATTTATTTTAGTTTAGTTTTATTTTATTTATTATATTTTAGTTTAGGTTCAGTTTTAGCTAGTTTTATTTAATTTAATTTAATTTATTTTATTTAGGTTTAGATTTTTTATTTTATTTTAGGTTATATTTAGTTTAGGTTTAGATTTTAGGTTTTGTGGTTTAGGGTAGGTGTGGTAGTTAGTGATCAGGGTGTAGATTTTAGTGGTTTTTATTTGTCAGGTAGTAGTGTTGTAGGTTTAGTAGTTTAGTGGTTTAGGGTCAGTATTTTTTTATGATTTTAAACTTTATTTCATTTTAAAAAATAAGTAAACCAAGAGGTTAAGGTTTATTTAGTATGTTTTATTATTTTATTTTGATTTAGCTTTATTTTTTTTTATTTAGTTTAGTTATTTATTTTAGTTTATTTTTGTGTCCAGTTTTTTATTTATTTTAGTTTAGTTTTATTTTTATTAGGTTTAGTTTATTTTTTAGGTCCAGTTTAGGTTTAATTTGTTTTGTTTTAGGTTTTATGTTTAGGTTTTTGTTAATTTAATACTTAGTTTAGTTTAGGTTTAGGTTTTAGTTTTAGGTTTTATCCATTTTAGATTAGTTTATTTTAGTTTATTTATTTTATTTTAGGTTTAGGTTTGTAGTTTAGGGTTTAGGTTTTATTTAGGTTTTATTTTAGGTTTTTTTTAGTTTTTATTTATTTATTTTATTATTTTTATTATTTTAGGTTTAGTTTTATTTTATTTAGTTTTTATTTGGTTTAGTTTAGGTTTTATTAATTTTAATTTAGTTTAGTTTTATTTTGTTTTAGGTTAGGTTTAGTTTTAGGTTTAGATTATGTTTTATTTGATTTTATTTTATTTTATTTGGTTTTACATTTTACTTATTTTATTACATTAGTTAGTTAAGTCAGCTTTTAGCATTAGGGGGGTTTGGCCTAGCATTTCACGCTAGTAGTTTTAGGGTCAGTGGTTCATGGTGGGTTTTGGGGTTATTTAGATAGTTTTTTTTTGGTTTAGGTTTAGGTTTGGCATGTTTAGTCAGATTTAGAGTTTTGGTTTTAAAGAACAAATTTAGATTCAACATTTCTTCTTTGTTTATTTTGTATATTTTTTATTTATTTATTTATTTTTTGACTTTTCAATTTTATTTAGTTTAGTTTATTTATTTTAGTTTAGGTTTTTTTTATGTTTATTTTAAGTGAGTTTTATTTTTTATTTTATTTTTTAAATTTAGGTTTTATTTTATTTTAGGTTTAGGCTTAGGTTTTATTTTAGGTTTTTTTTTAAGTTTAGTTTATTTTTTATTTTATTTTATTTAGTTTAGGGTTTAGGTTTAGTTTATTTTGCTTAGGTTTAGGTTTATTTAATGTTTAGTTTATTTTAGTTTAGTTTATTTATTTTGTTTATATTATTTTATTTTAGGTTTAGTATTTTTTTAGTTTAGGGTTTATTATTTTATTTATTTTTAGGTTTATTTATTAGGTTTATATTTTTATTTATTTTATATTTTATTTTTTTTGGTTTATTTTCTTTTTATTTTGTGTTTAGTTTTTATTTTATTTTTATTTTTTAATCTAAGCTTTACTTTATCTTTTAGTTTATTTTAGGTTTATATTTATTTTATTTATATCTATTAGTTTATTTTATTTTATTTTAGGTTTTAATTTAGGTTTTATTTTATTTTACTTTTATTTTATTTAGGTAAGTTTTTTAGGTTTTATTTTAGCCTGGGTGTTATGGTAGTGTAGTGCAGTTTAGGGTCAGTTTAGGTGGGGTCAGTGGAGAGTGATCTGTGGCCTAGTTTTTAGGCCTTTGGTTTCAGATGGAGGGCGAGTCAGCCTCAGTGGTCAGAGGGCCTGGTTTGGGCTCATGGTCTAGTTTAAGGGTCAACCCAAAGTTTATGGTCAGTTAGGGTTTATGGTTTAAAGTGGCCTGGATTTGCCCAGAGGGCCCAGGTCTTAGGCCCAGGGTCCAGTTTAGGGCCCAGGGGCGCCCAGCACTGTTTCAGGTCAGTGTAGTTTGGCCTCATGGTCCCAAGCCCAGTTTAGAGGTAGTTTAAGTCAGTCAGGCCTGGTTTTTGGCCCAGGTTTGGATGGTTATAGTATTTGAGCCCAGGATCTTTAGTTTATGGCCTGAGTCAGTTGAACTCAGGTCAGGCCCAGGATCTTTTAGTTGGGTTAGAGCTCAGGGTCGAAAGTAGGGTTAGTTTTAAGCTCACTGCCAGGGTTTTATTAAATTTTATTTATTTATTTTTGCAAAACTGTCAACCCCGTAGGTTTAAGTTTATTTATATTTAGCTTCATCTATCTTTTATTTAGGTTTATTTTATTTTCATTTAGTTTAGTTTATTTAGTTTAGGTTTATTTATTTTAGTTTAAGTTTTTTATTTTTGTTCATTTTTTAAGTATAGGTTTAGGTTTGAGTTTATTTTTTAGTTTAGTTTTATGTTCATTTTATTTTTGGTTTAAGATTTATTTTATCAGTAGGTTTAGTTTTATTTTATTTTTAGGATCAGTTTTAGGTTTTAAGGTTTTATTTTAAGTTTAGGTTTAAGTTTATTTTTAGTTTTATTTTATTTGTTTTATTTAGGCTAGGTCAGGTTTAGCTCAGTTTAGGTCTTTAGGTAGTTGGGTGGTTTAGAGCTTTAGTTTTCATTTTAGGTTTGGGGTTTAGGGCTCAGTGTCAGTTGAGTGGGTTTAGAGCCCAGCTTTAATGTCAGTTTAGCCCAGTTATTTAGGGTTTAGGTTTGGGTTTAAGTTAGGATTTAGGGTTTAGGGTCAGTATAGGGGTTATGGATTTGTATGATTTGGTGGGGTATGACTTACACCATTAGGGTTTTTAAAAGCCCAGTTTATTTTAGTTTATTTAGTTTATTTTTATTTAGTTATTTTAATTTATTTATATTTTATTTTATTTAGTTTATTTATTTATTTTATTTTATTTATGTTAGATTATGTGTTTTTTTAGTTTATTTTAGGTTTAGCTTTAGGTTATCTTTTAGTTTTAGTTTTTATTTTGATTCAATTTTTTATGTGTAGGCTTTATTTTTTATTTTTAGGTTTATGTTTTTTATTTTATTTTTGTAGGTTTAGGTTTGAGGTTTTTATTTTATGTTTATTTTTAGGTTTTTTATTTTTAGTATAGGTTTAGGTTTATTTTTATTTTATTTTATTTTATTTATTTTGGGGTTTAGGTTTAGGTTTTATTTATTTTAGTTTAGGTTTATGTCTATTTTATTTTGTTTATTTTAGGTTTAGGATTTTTTTAAGTTTATGGTTTAGGTTTTATTTTTTATTTATTTTTAGGTTTATTTTTTAGATTTAGGTTTTTATTTAGTTTTTATTTTATTTATGGTTTTCTGCCACCATCCTTCAAGGTCTGGTAGGGAACCCAATAACACATTGCACACTTTAGAGTTGGCAGTTGCAAGTCTAGTTTCAGCAATGCACTCCTCTTCCACGTTTTCATTAGAAGTCTGTCAAGTGTTGCACTTGATTGGTACGTTGAACTGCCCATTGGTTCTATGAAGACTTTTGCTAAGTTGGAGCACCTCTTTATCAAGAAGTTTGCTATAGCTCATGAGAGGGTGATTGTAGGCGACCTCATTGTAGAGAAACAGAAACTCAACGAGTCCCTTGTTGATTACATTCTTAGGTTGCACAACCTAAGCATGAAATGAAAACTACATCTATTTGAAGAGCATGCCATTTCTTCTCATGAATATCCATGGCCTGATCGCCTTCATGCTTAAGGGCTTTACCATTAAAACATTCGAGAAATTAATCAATAAGGTGGCTAGCCTATAAGAGGAAGCCAAACAGTTACCCTTTCCCGACCAATCATCTAGGCCCAAGCCACAGATGGTGTTTAAGAAGAAGCCAGGGATAGTTATGTCAGTGGATAAAGGGAAGTAGCCAACCAGAGTTCAATATGAGAGACTACGAGCTCAGTAGCCTCCTTTGCCACCTCCTCTTCCACCACCTCGGCCATCATACCGGCCATCGCAGCCACCACAATGATCATTTCAACCACCTCAACACTGGTATTCATATCCATCGCCAAGTAGCTTCTTTACACTCTCTAGATAGATTGGATAAGTCATATTCATTCAAGGGAGAGGTAGTTAGGAAAATCTTTAAGAATCTCTTAAAGAAACCTGACTTTCAGTTACTAGAGCTTAAGAGGTCGGAAGAAGTGGGAAAAAATGATGATTCTAGCTATTGCCCCTACCACCACATGTTAGGCCATGTCTTAGAGGATTGTATCACTTTTAAGGATTATCTTGAGCACAACTACAAGTTGAGAGCCATAATTATCCCTAAGGAATACTTATTAGAACAACCATCCAGTTCTGTTAGAGTAATCCTTGGGGATACTTGTGATCCTTTTAACACCAAAGAAGGTTAAGATATCTCCCTATCCCAAACCTCTAAGAAGATCATTTCTAAGATCATGAAGCTTTCCTGTCAAGTGCATGAAGTTGTTCAAACCTCCAACACCAAGGAAGGTTTGCTAGTTGCAAAGGATAACTCGGGGAGGGTGACTGCCCAACAGCAATAGTAGGTCACGATACTTGTTCGGGATAGTCCAATAGCGTAGCCACCGTTTGAGTCCAATACTTCCTCCATCCGCATACCACTTATTCTTCTAGCTCCTCTTCAACTAGCAAGAGCGTTGTATCTATGGATAAGGGAACTAAATCCTTTACTGCATACTTGATTTCTATCATGTACCTCCACCCAAAAAAGTAATTAATGAAGAAAGTCGGTTCTAATGATTTATTGTCTACTTTTGATGCTCTTGATGTACTATTGAAAGCTCTCCAAGTCTAAATAAAAATAATAGCTCTAATAGTTCTGTTTCTTTCCTTTCTGATTTAGAGTTGGACTATCCTTCTAAATTAACTAGGTTCACCTCTTGAGATTGACTTTGAGTCAATTGACTCGGATCCCATAGAAGAAGCTGTAGTTATGCCCAATAAGAAGGTAAAACTTTCCACAAGCTCATCTTTCCAATATGTCACTAAAGTCAATCTACGTAGTGGCAAAGTTTTACCTCCTAGGGTAGCACCTTAGGATAAGGGTAAGCAAGTTCCATTGATTAGAAAGCCCCTCTATGGATGCTCCATCTATGGATATACTTGTGGAGGACCAAGCTATAGTTGGTTATAATGTCCTAGCTCACCTTAGAAAGTTTCCAGCTAAGTTAAGCATATACGATGCCCTTGTCTTATCCAAATAGATGAGAGAACCTCTAATCAAGGCCTTATTTGATCTAGAGATATGCTTAGCTTAGCTGACCGCTACTAAAGAGGAGGCATGCCACTTGAAAGTCATCTTAAGAGTTACATTCAGCGATGAAGACTTACTCCTAGGGATGATCGCTCACAACTGCCTCTTTACATTACAGTGGATGTTGGCAGATACAGGCTATCCAGAGTGTTGGTTGACCCAGGTGTATCAGTCAACATTATGAGTCTAAGAACCCTTTCCTACTTGAGGATCGACATCTCTAAACTCCAAAAAGAAAAGATGATGTTGAGCGAATTCAATGAACAAAGCGAGAGGGCCTTATTGTGTTTATTTTAAATGTATGAGGGGGGGGTGACACCATGATCATAAAGGGGGTACTTTTTGAGGTGATCGGGTACAACATTAAGGTATGGTATACTATCTCTAAATATAGAGGCATCACCCTATAATGGATCTAATCACAAAATAGGGACTCCTAAGGCATGATGGGTCTTCAAATGTACGAGATTTTTCCCCACTTTACATGGATGAATTAAGTAGGGTTTATAATAAAAAGGTTCTTATTCCCTATGGAGACAAGCCTCCATAGTTAATTACATCTTAAGAAATGAAATTTTCTAACAATACTCTCGATTAAAGTAGACAATTATCATCTCTAAAGATTTCAAGGTTAGATTATCAAATGATTTGTTGTATTTGTGGAAAATCAATTGGGAAAGTTCAAGAAAAAGACTTATTTTTTTGATTCCAAATGAAATAAGTATGAATTTCTCATGAAACTATGAGGCCTAGAGAGCATTCCAACCTATCCTATGGTTGGGCTTTATAATTTTGAATTTGAGGAGATTTATATGTATTGAGTTGAAATTTAATTAGATTATCGGGACTCATAATCCACCAACACAAGGTTGTGGGAATGCCCAAGAGGTGAGGATTTATGCTCGTAGCTCGAAGGAAATAGCTACCTTATATCCTAAATCTAGAGAGCTTTAGTATGAGCTAAATCACGATCTAAATTTAAGCAACATATGGACATAAGGGTTTACCTCGATAAGAGAGAATAAATTGTCTAACTTCTGGACTGGCCACCAACTAACTCCTACAATTTTAAAACCATGTAGTCCGGTCTTATTAATTGCAAGATAGCTTGGGTAGTTATTTAATAAGAAAGAGACTGCAGTCCTAAATGCACTCCCTAAGAGACTAGAGTATGAGTGACATGAGCATATGACTTAATCTATAGATACAAAATCTTTTCAAATTATATTTCATTTTAGATAGATCATTTTGACATAGGCTTTAGGATTTCTTATGCCTAAATGCATGATGAAATAGGTTATGGGTTAAATCAGCTAGAAGAAGGTGTTCTCCACCACAAGGGATGCCCTCACAGGTCAAGCATTTCTTTATCATCCAAGGATGGAGATCCTTCATGTTCAAGAGAGAAAGAATATGCATACATGATGTAAAACATACAACCATACAGGTAAGGGGTTGCTAAATCTTTTAATTATCTTATTTATGTCTTAGGCTTTATGATAAGTTTATGAGTTGTTTAAAATTTAGTTATGTGTGATTAGTTGGGTAGAAAAGTTATTTTTATCCTATGAGCCTAATCCTATCCAAGCCACACATTAAAGCATCAATCATTTATGAAACTATGAAAATCATGTTATCTTAATACATAATGTAAACATAACATAAAAAAATTATATAAACTATCATAAAAGAATAAAAGGCCAGTGCGGTTGGGTACTGACATACAACCCGAAGAGAGAAAAGATGGGTGGCCGAACTCTACGCTTATACAACCTAGAATATGAAAGAATAATTATTATTATATTAAACGCTATGGGGGTCTTCTTTCTTCATATCTCTATTTTTGATTTGGTTTTTTCTTTTATTTGGATGGTGCTTACTTCAAAGGAATCATAGGGCACCCCAAGACAAAGCCTTATGGTCATTGCTTATTCGAATCCCCATAGCACTAATCCTAATTCCTATTGAAAAAATTACATTTATATGGTAAAAGTAAATCTAACTACACCTACAAAATAGGGGTTAGCTAAATGTACATATAATCCCAAGTAGTTGTATTAATAATTTGGACTTAGCACCTTACACATGCATAACTATGCCCACCTATCCTAACTTGAATTATTCTTAAGTATTTAAGAAACTGCAGAAGAGCATTCACATTTAAGTATCCTTTAAGCATAATCGCCTACAGAAAACATGATTAGGCTAATATTGGCCTATCATCTAGTCTACGAATCATACACCCTAACATTCAATAAAAAATAATACATCATAAAAAAAAACATACATCACACCATACACTGTCATAACTTAGAGCTAGAAGTGTTGACTTAATTCTACTTTATGTATTAAGGCTTGTGTGGTAAGTCTTGTTAGGCATTAGTGTTGTATTATCTAAGTGTAGAAGGATTCAATGTACATGAAAGGTTGATTTCACTTGAAGCAGTTTAATTGATTTGAGAATTTTAATTTATTTTTTCTTTTATTTCATTTTATTACACTCGAACTAAATGTTATAAAGAGAGGAAAAGAGGATTGCCCTCTTCGTCTACCTTAAGTCACTTTCTAAAGTATATTAATTTGATTTAGTTCTCTTTAGTGAATGGCTTATTAAATGATTTAATTAATGCTAAGTTTAGGTTCACTTTAAATAATCTATTCAAAATGAAAGGCATCTTATGATTAATTTAATTAAATTACCACATGAAATATATTAAATCATTCCTTTCCATCACATGTAACATGCATATGATTTAATCTTAAGTGTATCTATACATGCAACATATTTTAGCACACTTAAATGATGAATGTATTTGCATGTTTAGAATTTATTTGTTATTTGATCGAAATATTTAAACATTTTAATTTAAAACTTTATCCAAATTCTTATAAAAAGGACATAAGAATGAAATTCAATAGGCATGTGCCTTTATTAAACTAGGGAAGTGAGGTAATTAAATGCCCTTGGAGCTAGCTAAAGTCTCTATCCTGATGTCTAGACTATATACCTATTTGTATTCAAACATATATAAATTTGTATACATGAACATAGGAAGTAAACTCCAAATAATATGGCTAATTAATTCAACCACTTAGTTAATTATGAATGCATGCAATTTTATGTAAAATGGGATTTTCATTCACCAATCACATATACATATACATGTACAAAGATATAGACAAGTATGTGTCATGGTTAAATTGAGAAAGTGAGGTAATCAAACGAGCTCCTTGGGGCTAACTAAAGCCTCATATTCCCGAGATGTCCAGACTATATACTTGTTTTTCTTGGACACACATGGATGTATGCATAAATGAGGGAAAGAAAACCATGCAAAGATTCTATATTTTTTGATTGAATCATTTATATATATGAATTAAATCTTTATCCAAATTCTAATGATGAAATACATAAGAAAGAAATCAAATGGGTACGTGCCTTTGTTAAACTAGAAAAGTGAGGTAATCAAATGACCTCCTTGGGGCTAAAAGCCTCATGTTCCGGGATGTCAGACTATATACCCATTACCATTCAATCTTATATAAATTGACACATGAATAGAAGAAAGATAACTCAACATTCACATACTTAAGCTATAACCACATGCATTTCTTATGAATTTATAACTATCATCATAACACATATTATTATTCATTTATAAGCTTTTGAAAAATACATTTGGATTTAATAGTGATAATAGCCACACATATATTAAATTAAATCAACACATGCAAGCTTACATAATAGAAATCCATTTTATTTTACTTGATTTTAAAAAGATGGATGCATGAATTCAAATGACATACCAAATTTAACATGATTGGAAAGAGGAGAATCAAATATAAGCATCTAATTAATTCAACCAAACTAGTTCTTAAGGGCAATCAAATCAAATAAGATTATTTAAAGCAAACCAAAGCTTCTTTATTAATTAAGTTTCATATTTGATTTAATTTAAAGAGTAGAAGAGAAATCATCACTTGTTGTTTTAAACCCATTCCCACATTAGTGAGTTGATTTAATTTAAGAAAATGCAATTAAGTTGATTTTATCAGTTAATTAAGTTGAACCCTTAATTAGATGAATTAATTACCCTTGCCTATGTCACCTTTAAGTAATTAACTAAATAATTATGAGCCAACATGATATGCATGGAATAAACCTGCAATTATCCTAGGATATAAAAGGGGCTTAATGCAATTGGCTCTTGATTAATAGTTAATTAGATTAAGAGACTTAATTAATTATTCTTATGGTTTTTCCACACATGTGGACTATCTATATTCATTAAACTCCTTTAGGTTATTAAACACCTAAAGATCTACCCGATGATTTAATTAGTTAAGGTCTGATTGATTATGATTTCAATTTTATTAAGTGATTTAATTAATTAGTTTAAAATTAATTAATTTCATTCTAAAAAAGGGTGAAATGAACTTAAGGAAAGGGGTCCTAACCTTATTCCTTAGTTCACTTACGATTGAATAATGATTAATAAACTTAAATAACCAATTTGTTACTTTTCATGGTGTTAATTAATCATTAATTAACTTAAAATAGTAGTTAAGGTTTAGTTAGTCCATTTTCCTAATTAATTGATCAATAAATCCCAAGAAAATTATGGGAGGTAGAGGTCATCCCATTAAATTAACTCACAAAATTTGGTATTAATTACTCAAGTAATTAAGGAGTAATTAAGCTAATTAATTATATAATTAAACTTTAATTAATTCTAAAAGGGAGAATGGAGTTCGTCCATCATTGCTCGCTTACACGAGCTCGGAACAACTCCAAAAGGATTCCACACCTCCACAACATCGATGAGGATCCGGTCAAGATCACATGAGACTAGGTTTGTTGATTTTAGGGGTTTTGGTTTAGGGGTTTAGATCCTAAACCCTAAACCCTAAGCCTTAAACCCTAATCCCTAAACCCTAAACCCTAAACCCTAACCCTAACCTTAAACCCTAAACCATAAACCTTAAACCCTAAAACACTAAACCCGAAACCCTAAACTAACCTTAAACCTTAAAAACCCTAAACCCTGAAGCCTAAACCTTAAACCTCAAATCCTAAACCCTAAACTAACTTTAAACCCTAAGCTAACCCTAAAACCTAAACTTTAAACCCTAAACCCTAGCCCTAAACCCTAAACACTAAAACCCTAAACCCTAAAGCCCTAATCTTTAAACCCTAAACCCTAAGCCCTAAACCCAAAACCCTAAATCCTAAAACCTAGAAACTTAAACCTAAACTAACTAAAACATAAAAATAAAATAAATAAAAAAACCTAAACCAAAACCTAAAAATAAAATAGAATAAATTATAAAAAAACATTAAAATAAAATAAATAAAAACATAAACTAAACTAAAAAAATAAAATAAACCTAAGAATAAAAAAACCTAAACCAAATAAAAAACTAAACTTAAAATAAAAAATAAAATTAACCTAAAATAAAATAGAATAAAAATTAAATAAAACCTAAACCATAAAATAATCCAAAAAATAAATAAAAAATAAAACCTAAGCCCTCAACTAAAAAAAAGCTAGAACTAAAATATAAATAAAATAAATAAAAGAATAAACTTAAACAAAAAAAAAAATTAGACTAAAATAAATAAAACCTAAACCTAAAATAAAGTAAACCTAAACCCTAAACTAAATAAAATAAAATAAACTAAAATTAACCTAAACCTAAACTAAAAAATAAAACCTAAAAATAAACCTAAAAGAAAAACCTGAACCTAAACTAAATGAAACGTGAAAATAAAATAAGTAGAAAAACTTAAACCTAAATAAAAATAATAATAATAAAAACATGAACTACAACCTAAACCTAAACCTAAACCCAAAATGAAAATAAAATAAAAAATAAAAACAAAACTAAAATAAAATAAATAAAAACATAAACTAAACTAAAAAATAAAAATTTTAAATAAAATAAAAAAACCTAAAATTAAAATGAAATAAAGCTAAAATAAAATAAAATAAAAACTAAATAAATACCTAAACCTAAAAAATAAAACCTAAACCCAAAACTAAAAAATAAAACCTAAACCTAAAATAGAAATAAAATAAACCTAAACCTAAACTAAAATAAACTAATCTAAAATAAATGAAACATAAACCGAAACCTAAAATAAACTAAACCTAAACAGTATAAAATAAAATAAACCAAATACAAACCAAAACCTAAAATTAAACCTAAAATTAAAACCTAAAACCTAAACCTAAAAAAATAAAAGAAACCTAAACCTAAACATAAAAATAAAAAATAAGACCTAAATGTAAAAAATAAAATAAAAATAAAACTAAAGTAAAAAATAAACATAAACCTTAACCTACTAAAATAAAAACCCTAAGCTAAAATAAGTTAACCTAAATTAAATAAACTAAACTAAATAAAAATAAAACTAAGCAAATTTAAAATAAAAAATAAAATAAACTAAATAAACCTGAACCTACAAGTTTACTTAATTAAAAAACCCTTAACTTAAACCCTAAACCCTAAAACGAACCCTAAACCCTAAACCCTAAATCTTAAACCTACAACCCTAAAGCCTAAACACTAAACTAACCCTAAACCATAAATAAAAAAAAAAAATAATAAAAAAAATCTTAACTACAACCCTAACCCTTATAACTCTAAACCCTAAACCCTAAACCCCAAACCCTCAACCCTAAAACCTACAACCCTAAACCCTAAACACCAAACCATAAACTCTAAACCCTAAACCCTAAAGCCTAAACCCTAAAAACCTAAAACCCTAAAAAACTAAACCTAAACTAAGTAATACCTAAAAATAAAATAAATAAAATAAAATAAAATAAATGAAATAAAATAAAATAAATAAAATTAAATTAAATTAAAACCTAAATTAAAACCTAAACCTAAACCTAGACCTAAGCCTAAACATAAACCTAAAAATAAAATAAAATAAAAACTAAAACTAAACTAAAATAAAATAAATAAAAACCTGAGCTAAACTAAAAAATAAAAAAAACCCAAAAAAACCTAAATAGAATAAAAACTAAATGTAAGATAAAATTAAAATAATACTAAAATAAAATTAAATAAAAATTAAATAAAAACCTAAATCTAAAAAAATAAAACTAAAAATAAATAAAAAATAAAACATAAACCATAAACTCAAAAAAAAAAACCTAAACCTAAAATAAACAAAATGAAATAAACCTAAACCTAAACTAAAATAAACTAAACTAAAATAAATAAAACCTAAACCTAAACCTAAATTAAACTAAACCTAAACCCTAAACTAAATAAAAAAAGAAATTATAAAGAAACCTAAACTTGAATTAAAAAATAAAACCTAAAATAAAAACCTAAAACCTAAAGCTAAAAAAAATAAAATAAAACCTAAACTTAAACTTAAAATAAAAAATAAAACCTAAACATAAAAAAAAAAACTAAACTAAAAGTAAACATAAACCTAATCCTAAACCTAAAAAAATAAACTAAACTAAATAAAAATAAAAAATAAACGAATAAAAATAAAGAATAAAATAAACTAAAATAAATAAACTAAACTAAACAAAATAAAAATAAACGTGAATAAAAATAAATAATAAAATAAACTAAAATAAATAAATAAAAACTAAAAAAAAATCTAAACCTATCGATTTTCTTATTTTTTTTAAATAAAACATAAACCTTAAACCATATATCATAAAGCTCTAAATCCTAAATCCTAAACGCTAAAACTAACCCCTAAACCCTAAACTAAACTAAACCCTAAATAAATAAATAAATAAATAACCCTAAAGCTAAACCCTAAACCCTAAACCCTAAATCTTAAAAACCTAGAAACTTAAACATAAACTAAATAAAACATAAAAATAAAATAAATAAAAAATACCTAAACCTAAACCTAAAAGTAAAATGGAGTAAATTACAAAAATAAAATAAAATAAAATAAATAAAACCCTAAACTAAACTAAAAAAAATAAAATAAACCTAAGAATAAAAAACCTAAACAAAATAAAAACTAAACTTAAAATACAAATAAAATAAATCTAAAATAAAATAGAATAAAAACTAAGTAAATACCTAAACCAAAAAATAATCCTAAAAATAAATAAAAAATGAAACCTAAACCCTCAACTAAAATAAAAACTAGAACAAAAATAGAAATAAAATAAACAAAAAATAAACTTAAACAAAAATAAAATAAGCTAAAATAAATAAAACCTAAACCTAAACCTAAACCCTAAACTAAATAAAATAAAATAAAATAATGAACTTAAACCTAAATTAAAAATTAAAACCTAAAAATAAACCTAAAATAAAAACCTAAAACCTAAACTAAATGAAACTTGAAAATAAAATAAGTAGAAAAACTTAAACCTAAATAAAAAAATTATAATAAAAGCATGAACTACAACCTAAACCTAAACCTATCCCAAAAAGGAAATAAAATAAAAAATAAAAATGAAACTAAATTAAAATAAATAAAACATAAACTAAACTAAAAAATAAATAACCTAAATAAAATAAAAAAAACCTGAAATTAAAATAAAATAAAGCTAAAATAAAATAATATAAAAACTAAATAAATACATAAACCTAAAAAATAAAACCTAAACCCGAAACTAAAAAAATAAAACCTAAACATAAAATAGAAATAAAATAAACCTAAACTTAAACTAAAATTAACTAAACTAAAATAAATGAAACTTAAACCTAAACCTAAAATAAACTAAATTGAAACATAAACCTAAACAGTATAAAATAAAATAAACCAATAATAAACCTAAACCTATAATTAAACCTAAAATAAAAACCTAAACCTAAACATAAAAAATAAATTAAAAATAAAACTATAGTAAAAAAAAAAAAACATAAACCTAAACCTACTAAAATAAAAACATAAGCTAAAATAAGTAAACCTAAATTAGATAAACTAAACTAAATAATTTTAAAAATAAGCCAAATTTAAATAAAAAATAAATTAAACTAAATAAACCTACGCATCTTAGTTTACTTAATTAAGAAAACCCTAACCTTAAACCTTAATCCCTAAAATGAACCCTAAACCCTAAACCCTAAACCTAAACCTACACACTAAAGCCTAAACACTAAACTAACCCTAAAACCTAAATAAAAAATAAAAAAAACCTTAACCCTAGACCCTAAACCCTAAAATAAAACCTAAACCCTTAACTACGACCTTAAACCCTAAAACTCTAAACCCTAAACCATAAACCCAAAACCATTAACCCTAAAACCTACAACCCTAAACCCAAAACCCTAAACCCTAAACACCGAACCATAAACTCACCTAAAACCCTAAAAAACTAAACCTAAACTAAATAATACTTAAAAAATTAAATAAAAAGATAAAAACCTAAATAAAATAAAATAAAAACAAAAGCTAAACTAAAATGAAATAAATAAAAACCTAAACTAAACTAAAAAAAATAAACCTAAAAAAACTTAAATAGAATAAAAACTAAATGTATGATAAAAATAAAATAAACCTAAAATAAAATAAAATAAAAACTAAATAAAAACCTAAACCTTAAAAAATAAACCTAAAAATAAATAAAAAATAAAACATAGACCATAAACTAAAAAAAACCTAAACCTAAACCTAAATTAAACTAAACCTAAAACCATAAACTAAATAAAAATAAAATAAAATAAACCTAAACTAGAACTAAAAAATAAAACCTAAAAATAAACCTAAAAAGGAAACCTAAAACTTAAAGCTAAAAAAATTAAATAAAAACCTAAACTTAAACTTAAAAATAAAAAATAAAACCTAAACATAAAAAAAAAACTAAACTAATAAATAAACATAAACCTAAATCTAAACCTAAAAAAAAATTGAAATAAAAATTGTAAACTAAAATAAATAAACCTAAAATAAATAAACTAAACTAAATAAAAATAAAAAATAAACCTAAATAAAAATAAATAATAAAATCAACTAAAATAAATAAAAAATAAGCTAAAAAAAGACCTACACCTATCGATTTTCTTATTTTTTTTAAAATAAAACCTAAACCCTAAACCCTATATCATAAAGCTCTAAATCCTAAATCCTAAACCCTAAAACTAACCCTAAACCCTAAACCCTAAACTAACCCTAAACCATAAACCTTAAATAAAAAAAATAAAAAATAAAAAAACCTTAACGCTAAAACCTAAACCCTAAACCCTAAACCTAAACCTTAAACCCTATACCCTAAACCTTATACCCTAAACCCTATACCATAAACCCTAAACCCTAAAACCTACAACCGTAAACCCTAAGTTGCTAAAAACCTAATCCTAAAATAAATAAAACCAAAATAAAATAAATAAATAAATCTAAAAATAAAATAAAATAAAATAAAATAAAATAAAATAAAAAACTAAAACCTAAACTTAAACCTAACTGAGAAAATAAAATAAAATTAAACTAAACTAAAATAAAATAAGTAAAACCAAAATAAACTAAAAAATAAGATACCTAAATATAATAAAACTAAACCTAAAATAAAATAAAATAAACCTAAAATATAATAAAATAAAACTACATAAAACCTAAAACTAAACCTAAAAATAAATACAATTAAAACCTAAACCCTAAACCAAAAAAAATTCCATACTCTAAAAAAAATAAAATAAACCTAAATGTAAACCTAAACTGAAATAAATAAAACCTAAACCTAACCTAAAATAAACTAAACCTAAACCTAAAGCTAAACTAAATAAATAAAATAAACTAAAAATAAACCTAAACCTAAACTAATAAATAAAACCTAAAATAAAAACCTAAAACCAAAACCTAAAGAAATAAAATAAAAACCTAAACCTGAACTAAGAATATGAAAATAAAACCCTAAACCCTAAACTAAAAGCTATAATAAAAATAAAACTAAACTAAAAAATAAACCTAAACCTACACCTAAACATAAAAAATAAACTAAAATAAGAAGCCTAAACTAAAATAAATAAACTAAACTAAATAAAACCAAAATAAACCTAAATAAAATAAAAGTAAAATAAACTAAAAAAAATAAAAAATAATAAACTAAATAAACCTAAACCTACTAGTTTACTTAATTTTAAAAAAAATCCATAAACCCTTAATCTTAAACCCTACAACCCAAAACCCTAAACCTTAAACACTAAACCTACAACCCTAAACCCTAAACCCTAAAAAACCTAAACCCTAAACCTTAAACCCTAAAAGCGTAAACCCAAAAATGCAAAACCCTATACCCTAAACACTAAACCCTAACCCTAAACACTAAACCCTAAAATCCAAGCCCTAAACCTATACCAAAAGTAACTAAATAAATTTAAAAGTAAATGTAAACCTCACAACTTAATAAACCTATACCTAAACCTAAATCCTAAGAATGGGTAGAACCTTGACGGTAGGAACATCACTGTTAACCAGGCTCAAGATCTGTAGGTGGAGGCAGAGATGGATGTGAGCGTTATCGCTGTGGTGGTGGGTGATCTGGACGTTCTAGTGGATATGGAGGTGGTGGTCGGAGGAGTTGTGGTTATGGAAGCAGAGGAGTGATGAAGGTTACGACCATGGTGGTGGCGGAGGGAGAGATTGGGAAAATGATGGTGGATTCTGCAACTCGAGAGGCCGGGAATGTTCTGTTGGGAACTGAAGAAATTGAAAAATGGCTGATTCGATTTGTTGCTTATGGAACTGTGTCTTTATAGTAGATACGATTCTAGTTATCTAAGATTTTTGATTTTCGCTGAGCGCTCATTTTTTTATCTATGTCATCGCTTGTGTCTTAGAAAACTTGGTGTGTTACTTGCTTGATTAAATCAAAAAGAAGAAATGTCAAATCTGAATTTGTTTTCTATCAAAAAAAAAAAAACCAAAAACCAAAAACTCTAAAGTAAAACTTGAACCCTAAACCTAAAATGTAAACACCAAACCCTAAAACCACTAAACCCTAAGCCCTAAATCTTAAACCCAAAAACCCTAATCCAGAAACCCTAAACCCTAAAACCCTAAAACCTAAACCCTAAACCCTAAATCCTAAACCCTAAACTTAAAAAATAAAAAATAAGAAAAACCTTAATCCCTAAACACTAAACCCCAAGCCATAAACCTTGTAATAATCCTAAACCCTAAGCCCTAAATCCTAAAATGCTAAAAACCTAAATCTAAACTAAATAACACCTAAAAATAAAATAAATAATAAAACCTAAACCTAAATAAAATAAAATAAAATAAAAACCTAAACTAAAACCTAAACCTAAACCTAAACCTAAACCTAAAAGAAAATAAAATAAAATAAAACTAAACTAAAATAAAATAAATAAAAAAACCTAAACTAAACATAAAAATAAAATAAACTTGAAAATAAGAGTCATAAAAAAACTAAAGCCTAAATGTAAAATAAAAATAAAAATAAAAAGTAAAATAAAATAAAAACTAAATAAAACCCTAAACCTAAAAAATAAACCTAAAAAATAAAGCCTAAAATAAATAAAAATTAAAACCTAATCCCTAAACTTAAAAAGAACTAAACCTAAAATAAATAAAATAAAATAAACCTAAACCTAAACCAAAATAAACTAAACTAAAATAAATAAAACATAAAATAAACCTAAGAATAAGAAACCAAAATAAAATAATATATCAAAATAAAAAAACATAAAATAAAACCTAAAATAAATTAAAATAATAACTAAATAAAATCCTAAACCTAAAAAAATAAAACCTAAAAAATAAAATAAATAAAAATAAAACATAAAAAACCAAAATCTTAATAAAAAACAAAATAAACAAAATAAAATAAACCTAAACCTAAATTAAAATAAACTAAACAAAATAAAAAAAACCTAAACCTAAACTAAATAAAATTAAAAAAAAACCTAAATCTAAACTTAAAAATAAAAGCTTAAAATAAACCTAAAATAAAAACCTAAAACCTAAACCTTAACCTAAAAATAAAAAATAAGACCTAAACTTAAGAAAACAAAATTAAAATAAAACTCAACTAAAAAATAAACCTAAACCTAAACCTAAACATAAAAAATAAATTAAAATAAAAAAACCTAAACTAAAATAAATAAACTAAACTAAATAAAATTAAAAAAGTAATCATATATAAAAAACAAAAATAAATTAAACTAAAATAAATAAATAAAATCTAAATAATCCTAAACATGTCTTGAATTTAAAAAAAAACCCTAAACCCTAAACCCTAAACCCTGAAAACCCTAAACTCTAAAGTCTAAACACTAAACCCTAAACCCTAAACCCTAAACTTTAATACATAACCCTGAACCTTAAACCAAAAAACCTTAAACCCTAAAACCCTAAACCCTAAACCGTAAACCTAAAAACCTAAACCTAAATTAAATAAAACCTAAAAATAAAATATTTTAAAAACCTAAACAAAATTAAAAATAAAATAAAATAAAAACCTAAACTAAAACTTAAACCTAAACTTTAAAATAAGAAAAAAAAACCTAATAAAAATAAATAAAAAAATAAAACTAAACTAAAAATAAACATAAACATAAACCTAAACCTTAAAAAACTAAAATAAAAAAAACCTAAATTAAAATAAATAAATATAAAAGAAATAAACTAAACTAAATAAAAATAAAAAATTTAAAATTAATATTAAAAAATAAAAAATAAAAAATAAACTAAATATACTAAATAAACCAAAACCAACTAGTTTACTTAATTAAAAAAAAACCCTTAAACCCTAAATCCTAAACACTAAACCTTAAACCCTAAACACTAAACCCTAAACCTAAAACCCTAAACATACAACCCTAAACCCTAACCCTAAACCATCAACCTTAAATGCATAAACCCTAAACCTCTAATCCATAAACCCTAAACCCTAAAGCCTAAACCCTATACCTTAAACCCTAAGCCTAAACCCTAAACCCTAAACCCCAAACCCTATACCTAAACCTAAAGTAACAAAAAAATTTAAAAATAAACCTAAACCCTAAAACCTAATAAACCTAAACCTAAACCTAAACCTAAACCCTAAGAATGGGCAGAACCTTGATGGTAGGAACATCACCATCAACTAAGTTAGTTTAGATCTGGAGGTTGAGGCGAAGGCAATGGCTACGGTTATTGTAGTGGTGGTGGCAGATATGGAGGTGTTGGTGGATATGGAGGTGGTGGTCGGAATAGTGGTGCTTATGGAGGCTGGAGGAGCGACCGAGGCTATAGGTGTGGTGGTGGTCGAGGGAGAGATCGGGAATATGATGGTGGATCTCGCAACTCGATATGCTAGGGTGGCCTGATGGGAATTAGAGAAACTGAAGAATGGTCGATCCAATCTGCTGCCAATAGAACTGTGTCTTTAGAGTATAGATGGTTCTAATTATCTATGGTTTTGATTTGCTCTATGCGTGCTCATTTTATATCTACTTCGTCACTTGTGTCTTAGAAAACTTGGAGTTGTACTTGGTTGATAAAATGTTGAATTTGAATTTGTTCTTTATTAAAAAAAGTAAAAACCAAAAACCCTAAACCTAAAACCAAAACCTCAAACCCTAAAAACCCTAAACCCTAAATCCTAAACCCTAATCCATAAAACCCTAAACAATAAACCCTAACCCTAAACCTACACCCTAAATCCTAAAGCCTAAATCCTAAACACTAAACCCCAAACCCTTAACCCTAATCCCGAAACCCTAAAAAAAGGTAAGAACCAAAACCTAAACTAAATAAAACCTAAGAATATAATAAATTAAAACCTAAACCCAAATAAAATAAAACATAAATTAAATCCTAAAGCTAAACCTAAACCTAAATCTAAACTAAAACCTAAATAGAAAATCAAATAAAATAAAACTAAACTAAAATATAATAAACACTAATTAAACTAAAAAAATAAAATAAAAACCTAAATAAAATAAAAAACCATACCTAAAATAAAAATAAAATGAACCTAAAATAAAATAAAATAAAAACTAAAGTAAAAATAAACCTAATAAAAAATAAAATAAAATGAACTAAAATAAATAAAAAATAAACTGAATAAACCTAAACCTACTAGTTTACAAAATTTTTTAAAACCCTAACCCTAAAAGCTAAACCCAAATCCTAAACTGACAACCCTAAACCCTAAACCCCACACCCTAAACGCTAAACCATAAAATCCTAAACCATAAACCCTAAACCCTAAAAATATAAAAAGCTAAGCCTAAATTATATAAGTCCTAAAAACAAAATAAATAAATAAAACCTAAATCTAAATAAAATAAAAAAATAAAATAAAATATAAACTGAAACCTAAACAAAAAATAATATAATATAAAAAAATGAAGTAAACTAAAATAAAATAAATAAAAATGTAAACTAAACTATAAAAATAAAAAAATCCTAAAAATAAAAAACAAAAATATAATAAAAACTAAAAGGAAAATCAAAATCAAATAAACCTAAAATTAAAAAAAATAAAAACTAAATAAAAACCTTAAACCTAAAAGATAAATTTAAAAATAAAACCTAAAAATAAATAAAAAATAAAACCCAAACCATAAACTAAAAAAAACTAAACCTAAAATAAATAAAATAAAATAGACCTAATCCAAATATAAAATAAACTAAACTAAAAAAAATAAAACCAAAACCTAAATCTAAAATAAACTAAACCTAAACCCAAAACTAAATAAAATAAAATAAATTAAAAATAATCCTAAACCTAAACAAAAAAATAAAACCTAAAAATAAACCTAAAATGAAAACCTAAAAGCTAAACCTAAAAAAAAACCTAAACCTAAACCTAAAAATAAAAAATAAAATCTAAACCCGAAAACTAAAATAAAATTAAAAGTAAACTAAAAAAAACATAAACCTAAACATAAACCTAAAAAAATAAACTAAAATAAAAATCCTAAACTAAATAAAATAAATCTAAAATAAATAAATAAATTAAATAAAAATAAAAATAAATCTAAATAAGAATACAAAATAAAATAAATAAAAATAAACTAAATAAACCTAAACCTACTGATTTTCTTAAGTAAAAAAAACCCTAAACCTAACCTAAAGTAACTAAATAAATTAAAAAATAATCCTAAAGCCTAAAACCTAATAAACCTAAACCTAAACATAAATCCTAAGAATAGGCAGAACCTTGATGTCTGGAACATCACTTTTAACTAGGATCAGTCCAGATGAGGCGAAGGTGGAGGCGCCTATTATCGCAGTGGTGGTGGGGGATCTAGAGTTGCTGGTGGATATGGAAGTGGTGGTCTGGGTAGTGCTGGTCATGGAGGTAGGAGGAGCGATGGAGGTTATAGCCATGGTGGTGGCGGAGGGAGAGATCAGGGATATGATGGTGGATCCCGCTACTCGAGATGCTGGGGTGGTTCTTATGGGACATGGAAAAATTGAAGAATGACTTATCTGATTCTTATGGAATTGTGTCTTTTCAGTAGAGATAATTCTAGTTATCTAGGGTTTTTGATTTGCTCTATGCGTGCTCATTTTCTATCTATGTCGTCACTTGTTTCTTAAAAAACTTGGTGTGTTACTTGTTTGATGAAATCAAAAAGAAGAAATGTTGACTTTGAATTTGTTCTCTATTGAAAATAATAAAACAAAAACCCTAAACCCTAAACCTAAAGCCTAAAACCTAAACCTTAAATCCTAAACCCTAAAAACCTTAAACCCTAAAACACTAAACCCTAAGCCCTAAAAAAAAAATTAAACCCTAAATAAAACCTACAACCCTAAACCCTAAATTCTAAACCCTAAACCCTAAACCTTAAACCCTAAACCCTAAACCCTAACTGTAACCCTAAACCCTAAACCCTAAATCTTAAACCCTAAAACTCTAAACCATAAAATAACATTAAACCCAAAACCCTAAATCTTAAAAACCATAAAACTTGAAGCCTAAACCCTAAACCTTAAACCCTAAAGTAACCCTAAACCCTAAGCTAACCCTAAAACCTAAGCCCTAAACCCTAAACCCTAAAAACCCTAAACCCAATAACCTAAACACTAAACCCTAAACCCTAAACACAAACCCTAAACCCTAAACCCTAAAACCCTAAACCCTAAAATCTTAAACCTTAAATAATAAAACCTAAACCCCAAACACTAAAAACCTAAAAACCTAAATCTAAACTAAATAAAACTTAAAAATAAAAGAAATAAAAAAACCCAAACCTAAACCTAGAAAATAAAATAAAATAAACTAATAAAAATAAATTAAAATAATGTAAATGAAAACCTAAACTAAACTAAAAAAAATAAAATAAACCTAAGAATAAAAAACCTAGATAAAATAAAAACTAAATGTAAAATAAAAATGAAATTAAAATAAAATAAACCTAAAATAAAATAAAATAAAAACTAAATAAAAACCTAAACCTAAAAAATAAACCTAAAAATAAAACCTAAAAATAAATAAAAAATAAAACGTAAATCCTAGACTAAAAAAAACTAAACCTAAAATAAAATAAAATAAACATAAACCTAAACTAAAATAAACTACACTAAAATTAATAAAACCTAAACATAAACCTAAAATAAACTAAACGTAAACCCTAAACTAAAAATAAACCTAAAATAAAATAAATAAAAAAACCTAAACCTAAATAAAATAAAAAATAAAGTAAAATAAAAAGATAAACTACAACCTAAACCTAAACATAAACCCAAAGAAGAAAATAAAATAAAAAATATAAACTAAACTAAAATAAAATAAAATAAAACTAAACAAAACTAAAAAATAAAAAAACCTAAATAAAATAAAAACAAAACCAAAAATAAAAATTAAAAAAACCCAACATAAAATAAAATAAAAACTAAATAAAAACCTAAACCTATAAAATATAACCTAAAAAAAATAAAATCTAAACATAAAAAATAAAATAAAAATAAAACTAAAGTAAAAAAAATAAACATAACTAAACCTCAAAAATAAACTAAAATAAAAAAAACTAAACTAAAATAAATAAACCTAAATGAAATAAACTAAATTAAAATAAAAATAAAATAAACCAAAATCAAAATAAATAAATTAAAATAAACTATAAATTAATTAAATAAACCTAAACCTATGAGTTTACCTAATTTAAAAAAATAAAAATACAAAAAAAACCCTAAAACTAAACTCTAAACCTTAAAACTATCCCTAAACCTTCAACCCTAAACCTTGAACCCTAAACCGTAAAACTAACACTAAACTATTAGCCCTAATCCTATAACCGTAAGCCGACAACATTAAATCCTAAACCCTAAACCCTAAACTAACCCTAAATCCTAAACTTTAAACCCTAAATAAAAAAATAAATAAAAATAAAGAAAACTCTAACCTTAAACCCTAAACCCTAAAACAAACCCTAAATCCTGAATTCTTAACCTATAACCCTAAACCATAAAACACTAAACCCTAAACCCTAAACCCTAAACCCTAAACCCTAAACCCTAAAATATACAACCCTAAATCCTAAACCCAAAACCCTAAACCCTAAACCTTAAAAACTTAAACTTAAACTAAATAAAACCTAAAAATAAAATAAATGAAAAAAATACAACCTAAATAAAATAAAATAAATAAATTAAATAAAAATCCTAAATGTCAACCTAAACCTAAACCTAAACCTAACCTAAACCTAAACTTAAAATGAAAATAAAATAAAAATTGTAAACTAAACTAAAAATAAATAAATAAAAAAATTTTAACTAAATTAAAAATAAAATAAACCTAAAAATAAATAAACCTAAATAAAATATAAACTAAACATAAGATAAAAATAAAATAAACCTAAATAGAGAGACTAAATAAAACCTAAACCTAAAAAATAATCTTGAAAATAAAACCAAAACATAAATAAAAAATAAAACCTAAACCATAAACTAAAATAGAAAAAACCCAAACATAAAATAAACAAAATAAAATAAACCTAAACCTAAACTAAAATAAACTAAACTAAAATAACTAAAACATGAACCTAAACCTAAACAAAACTAAACCTAAACCCAAAACTAAATAAAATAAAATAAACTAAAAATAAACCTAAACCTAAACAAAACAAATAAAACCTAAAAATAAACCTAAAATAAAAACCTAAAACCTAAACCAAAAAAATAAAATAAAAACATAAGCCTACACCTAAAAATAAAAAAATAAAACCTGAACCAAAGAAAAAACACTAAAAAATTAAATAGAAACTTAAACCTAAACTTAAAAAATAAAGTGAAAATAAACCTAAAATAAATAAACTAAACTAAAAAAAAAAAAAAAACTTAATCTAAAAAAATAAAAAATAAAATAAATTAAAATAAATAAAATATAAACAAAATAAACCTAAACCAATCAATTTTCTTAATTAAAAAAATTCCTAAACCATAAACCATAAACCCTAAACACTAAATCCCCTAAATCCTAAACCCTCAACCCTAAAACTAACCCTAAAACCTAAACCTTAAATAAGTAAAAAAATTAAAAAAACCCAAACCTTAAACCCTAAACCGTAAACCCTAAACCCTAAACCATGAAACCCTAAACCTTAAACTTAAAACCTACAACTTGGAACCCCAAACCCTAAACCCTAAACTAACCCTAAACCCTAAGCCCTAAAATGCTAAAAAGCTAATCCCTAAACTAAATATAACCTAAAAATAAAATTAATAAAAGAACCTAAACTAAAATAAAATAAAAAAATAAAATATAATGAAAACATAAATTAAAGCATAAACCTAAACCTAAACCTAAACCTAAAAAGAATAAAAACTAAACTAAAATAAAATAAATAAAAAGTTAAACTAAACTAAAAAATAAAAAACCTAAATAAAATAAAAACTAAACCTAAAATAAAAATAAAATAAACCTAAAATAAATTAAATTAAAAACTAAATAAAAACTTAAACCTAAAAAAATATAAAAGTAAATATAAAATAAAAACTAAACCTTAAATAAAAAATAACATATCCCTAAACCTAAATTAAAAAAAAATAAAACCTAAACCCAAACCAAAATAAACTAAACCTAAAGCTAAATCTAAACTAACTAATATAAAATAAATAAAAATGAACTTAAACCTAAACTAAAAAAATAAAACCTAAAATAAACCTAAAATAAAAAAAACCTAAACCTAAAAAAAATAAAATAAAACCTAAACCTACATAAAATAAAAAAAAATAAAACCCGAATCTAAAAAAAAACAAAACTAAAAAATAAATAGAAACTTAAATCTAAACCAAAATAGAAAATGTTTACTAAAAAATAAAATAAAAAAATAAAATAAATAAAAAAATAAACTAAATAAACCTAAACCAATCAGCTTTCTTAATTAAAAAAAAAACCTAAACCTTAAGCCTTAATCCCTAAACCCTAAATCCCTAAACCCTAAACCCTAAACCTTAATACTAACCCTAAAGTTTAAACCCTAAACTAACCCTAAACCCTAAATAAGTAAAAAAAATTAAATAAAACCCTAACCTTAAACCCTAAATCGTAAACCCTAAACCCTAATCCCTAATCCCTAAAATCCTAAACCTTAAACCCTAAACCCTAAACCCTAAAACCCTGAACCCCAAACCCAAAACCCTAAACCCTAAATAAACCCTAAACCCTAAAATGCTAAACTAAATAAAACCTAAAATAAAATAAATAAAAGAACCTAAACCAAAATAAAATTAAAAAAATATAATAAAATAAAATTAATGCCTAAACCTAAACCTAAACTTAAAAAGAATAAAAACTAAACTAAAATAAAATGAAATAAATAAAAACCTAAACTAAACTAAAAAAATAAAAAACCTAAATAAAGTAAAAAACTAAACCTAAAATAAAATAAAAAATTAAAATAAAAAAACTAAATAAAACCTAAACCTAAAAAAAAAAAATCTAAAATAAATATAAAATAAAAGTTAAACCTTAAATAAAAATAACATATCCCTAAACCTAAACTAAAATAAAAAAAACCTAAACCCAAACAAAAAATAAACTAAACCTAAACCTAAAGCTAAACTAAATAATATAAAATAAACTAAAATAAACCTAAACCTAAACTAACAAATAAAACCTAAAGTAAAAACCTAAAACCTAAACCTAAAAAAATATAATAAAAACCTTAACCTAAAACTAAAAATATAAAATAAAACATAAACCTTAAAAATAAAATAAAACTAAAACTAAACTAAAAAATAAACCTTAATGAAAAACCTAAACTAAAATAAGTAAACCTAAAATAAATAAACTAAACTAAATAAAAACAAACCAAAATAAAATTAAATAATAAAATAAAGTAAAATAAATAAAAAATGGACTACACAAATTAAATATAAACCAAAACCTATTGGTTTACTTAATTAAGAAAACCATAAAGCCTAAATGCTAAACCCTAAACCCTAAACTCTAAACAATAAACCTACAATCGTGAACCCTAAAAAACCCTAAACCCTAAACCCTAACCCTAAACTCTAAGCCATAAACCCCAAACCCTAAACCTTAAACCCTAAACCCTAAACCATAAAAAGCTAAAAACCTAAACCTAAACAAAATAAAACCTAAAATAAAATAAATAAAAACCATAAACTAAAATAAAATAAAAAAATAAATGAAATAAAAACCTAAACCTAAACCTAAACCTAAACCTAAAAAAAAAAAAACCTAAACTAAAACAAAATAAATAGAAACCTAAAATAAATAAAAAACTAAAATACCTAAATAAAATAAAAAACTAAACCTAAAATAAAAATAAAATATACCTAAAATAAAATAAAATAAAAATAAATTAAAAACATAAATAAAAATAAAAATAAAAATAAATCCAAATTAAAATAAAAAAATCAACTAAAATAAATAAAAGATAAACTAAACAAACCTAAAACTACCACTTTACTTAATTTTTTTTAAAAAAAACCCTAACACTAAACCCCAAACCCTAAATCGTAAACCATAAACCCTAAACCTTAAACCCTAAATTCTAAAACCCTAAACCCTACACCCTAAACCCTAAACCCTAAACCCTAAACCCTAAAATCTAAACCCTAAACCCTAAACCCTAAAAACTAAAAATCTAAACCTAAATAAAATAAAACATAATAAATAAATAAAAACCTAAATTAAACCCTAAACCTAAACCTAAACCTAAAAATAAAATAATATTAAAAATATAAACTATATTAAAATAAAAAAAATAAAAATCTAAACTGAACTAAAAAAATAAAAGAAACTTAAAATAAAAAAAAAAAAAAAATAAAACTAAACATAAAATAAAATTAAAGTAAACCTAAAATTAAATAAAATAAAAATTAAATAAAAACCTAAACCTAAAGATAAACGTCAAAAATAAAACCTAAAAATAAAGTAAAAATTAAAAATCAATCGAGAAACTAAAAAAAACCTAAACCTAGAATAAACAAAATAAAATAAACCCAAACTTAAAAAAAAATAAACTAAACTAAAATAAATAAAATGTAAACCTAAACCTAAAATAAACTAAACCTAAACACCAAACTATTAGAAATAAAATATATTAAAAATAAACCTAAACTTAAACTAAAAAATGAAATCTAAAATAATCCTAAAATAAAAACCTAAAACCTATACCTAAAAAAAAAAACCTAAACTTAAACCTAAAAAAAAAATAAACCTTAAACCTAAACAATAAAATAAAAATTAAACTAAACTAAAAAAAATAAACATAAATCTAAAATATTAACTAAAATAAAAAACCTAAACTAAAATAAATAAACTTAAAATAAATGAACTAAACTAAATAAAAATAAAAAATAAACCTTAATAAAAATTAATAATAAAATGAACTAAAATAAATAAAAAATAAACTAAATAAACCTAAACCTACCAGTTTTCTTAATTTAAAAAAAAACCTAAACCCTAAACACTAAACCCTAAACCCTAAACCCTAAACCCTAAATCCTAAACCCTAAACCCTAAACCCTAAACCTAACATAAAGTAACTAAATAAATTAAAAAATAATCCTAAACCGTAATACCTAATAAACCTAAGCCTAAAACTAAACCATAAGAATGGGCATAACCTTAACGACAGGAACATCATCGTCAACCAAGCTCAGTCTAGAAATAGTGGTGGAGGCAAAGGCAGAGGAGGTAGTTATCACAGTGCTAGTGTGCGATTTGGAGGTGTTGGTGCATATGGAGGTGGTGGTCAGAGCAGTGGTGGTTATGGAGGCACGAGTATCGATGGAGGTTACAACCGTGGTGGGTGAGGGAGAGATCGGATATGATGGTCGATCTTGCTACTCTAGAGGTCGGGTGGTTTTGGAACTAGAGAAATCAAGAACAGATCCGACCGCTACTTATGGAACTTTGTCTTTATAAGAGAGACAATTCTTGCTATCTAAGGTTTTGATTTGCTCTTTGGGTGCTCATTTTTTATCTATGTCGTCACTTGTGTCATAGAAAATTCAGTGTGTTGGTTGGTGAAATCAAAAAGAAGAAATATTGAGTCAAAATTTATTTTCTATTAAAAAATAAAAACCCTAAACCCTAAACCCTAAACCCTAAACCCTAAAAACTCTAAACTTTAAACCTTAGCCCCTAAACCCTAAAACCCTAAACCCTAAACCCTAAACCCTAAATCATAAAACCTAAACCCTAAACCCTAAACCTAAACCCTAAAACCCTAAACCCTAAACCTTAAATGAACCCTAAATCCTAAACAAAACCCTAAAAACTCAAAATCCTGAAGCCTAAACCCTAAAGCTTAAACCCTGAACCTTAAACTAACCCTAAACACTAAGCTAACCCTAAACCCTAAAGCCTAAACACTAAACCCTAAACCATAAAACCCTAAACACTAAACCATAAACCTTAAACCCAAAAAACCTAAAAACCTATACCTGAACTAAATAAAACCTAAAAATAAAAATAAATAAAAAAACCTAAACCTAAACCTAAAAATAAAATAAAAAAATAAATAAAAATAAAATAAAATGAAATAAATAATAACCTAAACTAAATAACAAAAAACAAAATAAACTTAAGAATAAAAAGCCTAAATAAAATAAAAACTAAACATAAAATAAAAATTAAATAAACCTACAAAACAGCTAAAAGAAAATAAAATAAAAACTAAATAAAAACTTAAACCTAAAATAAAACCTAAAAATAAAAAATAAAAAAAAACCTAAACCCTTGACTAAAAAAAACCTAAACCTAAAATAAAAATAAAATAAATAATATAAAATAAACTAAACCAAAACACTAAACTAAATAAAAGAAAATAAACTAAAAATAAACCTAAACCTAAACAAAAAAAAATAAAAACTAAAAATAAACATAAAATAAAACCTAAAACTTTAACTAAATAAAACTTAAAAATAAAATAAATAAATAAACTTAGACCTAAATATGATAAAAAAATAAAATAAAATAAAAACATAAACATCAACCTAAACCCAAAGATAGAAGAAAATAAAAAATAAAAACTAAACTAAAATATAATAAATAAAAACCTAAGCTAAACAAAAAAAATAAAAGGCTAGATAAAATAAAAACTAAAACTAAAATAAAAATGAAATAAACCTAAAATAAATAAAAATAAAAACTAAATAAAAACCTAAATAGAAAAAATAAAACCTAAAAATAAATAAAAAATAAAACCTAAACCCTAAACTAAGAAAAACCTAAACCTAAAATAAAAATAAAATAAACTAAAACCTAAACTTAAATAAACTAAACTATAATAAGTAAAACTACCTAAACATGAAATTACTAAACCTGAACCTAACCATAAAGAAATAATAATAAAATAAACCAAAAATAAACCTAAACCTAAACTAAAAAAGTAGAACCTGAAAATAAACCTAAAATAAATACCTAAAAGCTAAACCTAAGAAAATAAAATAAAAACCTAAACCTAATCATAAAAATAAAAATAAAACCTAAAACTAAAAAATAAAATAAAAATAAAACTAAAGTAAAAAAAAGCAAACATAAATATAAACATAAACCTAAAAAATAAACTAAAATAAAAAACCTAAACTAAAATAAATAACCCTAAATTAAATAAACTAAATGAAATAAAAATAAAACTAAACTAAAATCAAAACAAAAAAAATAAATTAAAATAAGTAAAAAATAAGTTATATAAAGCTAAACCTTCAATTTAATTCAATTTTAAAAAAATAAAAATATAAAAACATATAAAAAAATCCTACCCCTAAACCCTAAACCTTAAAACTAACCCTAAACTTACAACCCTAAACCCTGAAACCTAAAATTAACCTTAAACCCTAAACTCTAAACTTGTAACCCTAAACTTACAACACTAAACCCTAAACCTTAAATTAAGAAAAAATAAAAATAATTGAAAAAAACTAAACTAAAGAAAATAAAAAGTAAACTAAAATAAAATAAATAAAAATCTTAACTAAACAAAAAAAAAAACCTAAAAAAATAAAAATTAAAAGTAAAATTAAAAGTAAAATTAATGTAAAATAAAATAGAATAAAATAAAAACAAAATAAAAACCTAAACCTAGAAAATAAACCTAAAAATAAATAAAAATAAATCCTAAACCATAAATTAGAATAAAAATAAAATAAACCTAAACCTAAACTAAAATAAAAAAGGTAAACCTAAATTTAAAATAAACTAAACCTAAACCTAAACCTAAAATAAATAAAATAAAATAAACTAAAAATAAACCTAAACCTAGAAAAATAAAATAAAAATAAAACTAAATTAAAAAATAAACCTAAACTTAAAGAATGAACTAAAATAAACAACCTAAACTAAAATAAATAAACCTTAAATAAAAAACAAAATAAAATAAATATAAGAATATACTTAAATAAAAATAAAAATAAAATAAACCAAAATAAATGAAAAATGAACTAAATAAACATAAACATACTACTTTACTTAATTTAAAAAAATAAAAAATATAAAAAAACAAAAAAGAAAATAATAAAAAAACCCAAAAACTAACCCTAAATCCTAAACCCTAAACCCAAAAACCCTAAACCCTAAACCCTAAATGTTAAAACCCCAAGATAAACC
>JAKCPB010001338.1:0-92139 GCA_021442155.1 Cymbidium sinense
GGGATCATTTTAGACTATCGATTTATCAGATGGTCCATATTGATCCACAGATCAAAGGACAAAATAAGTAGATCTTTGCATAATCTCGTCCGATCCCCAAGCGGGATGGGGCACTCCAATGGCAAAATCGATGAGAAAAATTGGGAAATCATGAAAAAACTATGAAATGAGGTCCGATTAGGCTCGATTTCACATAGATCTTCACCATAAAACTTCTATTTCATATTAGGATTCTATAAAATAAAGAATACAAGGTTTTTTTAAAGAACATTCTTAAAATCGCAAGAAAATCATCACAAAAAAAAATCTAAGGCCACTATGGGTTTTCTTGAAAGTTACCTCAGGGCATGATTTTGATGGTGATGTTGATCTGAGCATGCTCTTGAGTGGTGGTGAAGCCTTGAATGAGCCTAGACCTTCGCCTTCACTTCAGAATAATGTATCTACCGATGGTCGCCATTTCCTCAAAATCCACTTGATTTTGGTGGTTTTTGCTCAAAAATCAAGTGAGAATCTTTGTTGGTTGGTTTGGGAGCTCTAGGGAAATTGGGAGTGGGAGAATGAGAATAAAGATCTCTATTTTTTGTGCTTTGGTTTTGGAAATCCCCTTTCATTTTGATTTTGGCTCCAAATGGGTGTCCTTGGCTTGGGGGTGGTTGGAATGGAAGAGAATCATCCTAGGTGGCTCATTTTGGTTGGCTAAGGTATGGGAAGCATGAAAAAAAAAAATGGGTGTCTAGCAATGGTAGGTGGAAGTCCTTCATGCCAAGTGTTCCAATGGAAGAGGTGAGGTGAATTCACCTCCCCATGAGTCATGGTGCCCACCTCTTAGGTCAGATGATTAGTGTCCTTGGTGCCTAGGTGGACCAATGGATGAGTGTAAGTGGCCAAGGAATAGAAATGACTATTTAGGCAAGTGTCTTTTCTCATGGGATGCCTTGACCCAAGGCAAAGTGGTCATTTGGTATTGGATTTGATTTGATAGTTAAAATAGTTGGACCAAATTTCATGTCATTTAGAGTTCATTTAGTTTAATTTGGGTCAATTTGACCCATTTAGGCCAAATTAGGTCAAATCAGGTTAGGTTGACAAATTGGGTCAAACTAAGGGTTGGATCAAGTTCAAATGACCATTTGGAGTGCATTGGTTCAATTGGTTTCAATCAATTTGGTTTAATTTAGATTTAATTTGGATTTTGGCCAATTTGATCCTTTAGGTCAATTTGGCTAGGGGAGGTTGGGTTGACCAATTGGTCAAATTGGGCTCAATTATGGCTTTGGTCAAGTTCAATAATCAATTTGGAATGAACTTGAGCCATTGGTTGCAATCAATTTTTTTGGTTTACAATTTGGCTTGTTTGGGTTCATATGGGTTAAAGGGTTGACTTGGTCAATGGGCTGTTGACTTGGTTTGACCCAATCCATGATAATTGAATAACCTAGAATGATCAACAATCATGACATGAAGTTTGGATTAGCTTAATTCACTTTGATTTGAATTGAATTGGATTTTGGTTCATGTAGGTCAAATTGGCCACTTTGGGTCAAGTGAGCCAATTGGATTTAGTTGGCTCGATTTTGAGTTGAGTTTGATTTAGTTGTTTATACATGGATTTGAGATTTACATATAAATTTAATTGCAATTGGTTTGATTTCAAATGAGTTTTGGTTCATTTGGATATTTCAAGTCAAATTGGCTAGGTTGGGTTTGACTTGAGTTGATTTTGATTTAGCTTGATGATTGTAGGTTTTGTTTATTATTGGCTAAATGATTGGGGGAATGATTGATTCATGAGAAAATCCATTTATTTTGGCTTGATTTAGATAGGATTTGGCCAAGTCCAAGAAATTGTCTTAAAAGGCTTGAATTGGGTTTTGGTTTAATTTTTGATTTGGTTTTGGCTATTTGAATTTATATTTCATTTATATGTCATTTATATTTGAGAATATAGATGAATAAATATAAGATCTATGAGAAAATCACTTGAGTTTGGAGTGATTTGGAAGTGAAATTGACAAAGCTTAAGGATGTAGGTCAAAAGGGCTTAAGTAGGGAATTGATTTAGTTTGATTTATTTTTGGTCATTGGAAGGTGGGTTTCATTTATATTTATGAGTATAAATGAAGGAGTAATTTGTTTATAAAGAAACCAATTGATTTTGGGTTGATTTATATAAGATTAGGCTAAGTCATTGGAGGTAGATTCATATGGATTAAAAAGAGTTTTGATTGGATTTGTATTTAGTTTGGTTTAGTTTTGGCTATTTGAGTTTATATCTCATTTATGTTTGGGAATATAAATGAAGATATAAATGAATCATGAAGAGATCAATCAAATTTGGGTTGAATTGGGTGATTTAGGTTTATGGAATTCAACCATATACTTTGAGGATTTTGATTTTGATTTGATTATGGTTCTAATCATTTGGATTTGAATTTGGATTTGGATTTGGTAAATGATTGAGGGATTGAACTGATCTTGGAGATAGAAAATTGAATTTGGATTGATTTGAATTTGGTTAAGGTTAAGTTCATAAGATGATATCAAAGGGCAGGAAAGTTTTTGATTTTTGATTTGATTATGGGTTTCAATCATTTGGTTTGGAATTTGGATTTAGATTTGGTATTTGAGTTGAATTTAAGGTTTAGTTTGAGAAGAAAAGTATGGATTGGGTTTAGGCAATAGGGTAAGCAAGTCTTCCTAAGTCTCTAGGGCACAACCTATTCTAGTAGCTAAATCTTCTAAGTCTCTATGATTACGATAAGTGTTCACTTAATCACTAGAAGTGTCATTAAGACTAAGGAGCTCTTAGTGTCTATAAGAGTCCTAGATCTATGATGAGGAAGTTGAGAACTCACTACAAAAGTGAGGTCAACATCCGGAAGAAAAATAACCTACAGTTGACTTCATCCAGTTAAGAAAAGAATGGCCAAATTCACATGCATCGATTTTATGGATTTAAATAAGGCATGTCCAAAAAAGATTTTCACTACCAATCCTAGACGATGGTGGACATTGCCTCATCTCATGCAATCTCTCTCTCTTTTATGGATGGCTCATCTAGATATAACCAAATAAAGATGGCTCTTGAAGATGAAAGAAAGCGTGCTTTTAGAACCCGTCAGAATCTGGTATAAGGTCATGCCTTTCAGCCTTAAAAATGTCGAGTGCTACATACCAATAAGGTATGACTCAAATCTTTGATGAACTCATTCATCATCAAGTCAAGTGCTATGTCGATGATCTCAAAGTAGAGAAAAGGAAGTCCATCTCTTTGACTTGAGAGTAGTTTTGAATAGTTAAGACAATTTAACCTTAAAATGAACCCCGAAGTATGCATTGAGTAGCTTAGAAAATTTCTTTGGTTTATTTTCCAACACCGGAATCAAAATTGATCAGGAGAAGATCAAGGTATTAAAATTAACTCACTTAGATCATTGCAAGGGTAGTTGGCATATCTAAGATGTTTTAGATCCAACTTATCAAGAAGATGTCGACCATTCTCACTTGTCAAAAGGATGCCAAGCTCAAGTGGGATGATAAGTGTGAGCATGCCTTTATAGACATCATGCATTCATATATGCTACTTCATTAGATGACTCCCTTGGTGCTTTGTTGGCCCAACCTAATGAAGGGAAGGAAAACATACTCTTCTACCTCACCAATCATCTAATCCCTACTAGGCTAATTATCCACCCATTAGAAGCATTGCTAGCTTTAATCTTTGCATCCCAAAGCTACAACTACATGCTTCCTCATAAGGTGAACTTAATCTCTAGGATCAGTCCACTATAGTATCTCATGACATGATCGAGTTTATCAAGATGGTTGACATGATGGTCCATGATCCTCTCATAGTTTGACATTACCTTTGTACCCCTCAGTGCAGTGAAAGGACAAGCTAGCATTTCTTAGTAGCACACCCACTTTTCTTACTCTCTCTTAGTGATGATCTCCTCGATGAACAAATCATGAACTTAGGGTATACTAGCATTTACCATTTGTAGATGTACATTGATGGTGGGCTTCTCTCAAAAAGGAGAAGAACCACAATCTACTATTCTAGGAAAAGGGGGTAGGAATATTTCTCTTAATTTCACAATGTGATGAGATTCTCATATCATCTCCAATCCTTGCACCAACAACAAGATATGTGGCTCATTGCTAGTCAGAGTTATTACTCTAAGCATCTAGAACATCAACATCTTCGAGAATTCTTAGCTAGTTATCAACCAAATCGTTGGGTCCTATAAGGTTATAAAGCCCAAGCTCCATCACCATAAGTACACCATAGAGTTGGCCCCAAATCTAGAGGTTACCATTTATAAGATTCCTCAAGGAGAGAACATCAGTGTATGCTTTAGACAAGCTTGCCAAGGAGTTGGCATGTCTGGAGGATGAGTCCATATCAATAAAGATCCAAAATAGATGAGTCTTATCCCTTATTGATATTGAACTCATCAAAAAGTACTCTTTTGATGGGGAGGTTTCCATTGCCAAGAAGATGAGGAGTTAGATTGGAGGAAACCATTCATGGATTACTAAATAAAGGCAAACTACCACAAGAGAAGTCTCAACTCCATCACATGAAGCGAGCACTTTCCACACTTTTGGATGGTGTCTTACCAGGTCTTTTGATCATATGTGGTTATGTTGTTTACAAGCATGAAGCACAGTAAGATCATGGCCGATGTACACTCGAAGATTATGTAGCAATCAATGAAGATGAAAGCCAAGATCGAGACTAGGATACTACGCCATCGATGATCAAAGATTGCATGGATATGGCGATGCCACCAAATTCACAATGTCATCTACACTAACCACCCAACATTCTACATCCTACATTGCCCTCATGGCCATCCAGTGTTGGGGTGTTAGTTACGATTGATCCTCTTCTTTTAAGGGTCATCGGTTCATCTTAGCCCTACTTTCCAAATGGGTGAAGGTGATTGCTCAGAGGTCATAGCTTATGTGCTCCAATTTTTTTGGAACCATATCATATATAGGTTTAGATTGCCATGATGAATTATATGATAATGGTTTTCATTCAAAAGCACCCAGATCAACAACTTTTCCGGAGACACAACATAGATTGGAGATATTCTACCATCAACTACCTGAGGGAAAATGGCTTAGCAGAAGCCTTTAACAAAACTCTTATCCAAATACTGAAGAAGCCCCTTGACAATAACAAGCGACAGTGGCATGAACAGTTAGTTGAAGCCTTGTGGGCCTACCGCTCCATATATAGAACTCCAACTTAGTCTACTCTTTTCTGCTTAGTGTATGGGTCCGAAGCTATTCTACCATTAGAAGTCCAACTCCCATCACTAAGGATAGTAACAAAATCACAAAGCGAGAATGCCATGTTGTGGTTAGAAGAGCTCAAGAAGGTTTGGAAGAGATACACATGGGCATGGAGAAACCTTGAGTTATATAAAGCTAAAATGATTCAAGCTCACAACATGTTAGTCATCCTAGAGCTTTTCAAGTAGGAGAGCTTATTTTAGTTCTAAGAGCTGATTATTCATCGTAAGATGGGAGGCATGTTTGAACCCACTTGGGAAGGCCCTTTTGCCTTTGCAAAAGCCTACTAAGGAGGTTCTTATCAGCTTATTAATCATAAGGGAGAGTGCCCAATGCTTCTAATCAATGGGATTTACTTAAAGAAATATTATAAATCATGTTTGAAAATAATTATCATCAATAAAAATTCCATTTTGAATTCAATATCTTCTATGTTGAAAGTATTCTTGTTTGCGAATCACTATGATGTGTTTGTGTAGGTGTAAGGAACCGTAGCATCATATCCTTCATCGACAACACAAACACAAACTATGCACAAACATATAAAATAAATACATATCTTTGTCTGGCTACTCAGTTGAGAGAAGCGTCGGACACTCACTTAGTAGTTATTTTGGTTGGGTTGATGTGCTACCCTCTGGTGTGTTACTCTAGTGGCCTTCTTGCTTTGGAGGATGTAAGTTTGCTACACTTTCCTTTCTTACTTGGCCACTACAGTTTGGTAGGCCTTCTTGTGGGTATATGTTGGCTTTGTTTAAAGGATGTGAGTTTTCTATGCTTTCTTCTTAGATTATGCACTAGGTTGAGTATATTTGATGTTTAGGATAAGTCCCTAGCGGCTCCTTCCCTCTTGACTACTTCAAGTGCGGGTCCGATCCTTCCTCGGGGCTCCCCAGCTTAGTAGTCACTCTAGGTCGAATAAATCATTGATGATAGATTATCCGATGATTAGTTATGCTTAGAAAGTTATAAACGTACATGCTTTCTTTCCATATTGATCATTGGACACTGACGGGCACCTTAGGTTGGTTGGTTCTCACTATGCTGATAGATACACCACTTATCTTGGATACATCTAGCGACTCCTCCACGGGGTATATTTTGATCACATCTTTTTTGACCCCATTTAGACACTACGGGTTCTTATGGTGACGGTTCTCCTTTCCTAGTAATCCCCTTGGTTAGAGAATTTATTCTATGGATGTGCATTCTCCTTTGGTCCAATAAATCGAGATAGGTCAAGGCGACATAGCCCTTCTTAGTGAGGTCCCTTACACCAGGGTCCACAAACATATAAAGAAAATATATATTCACTTGTGGATTAGGAGGACACCCTAGTGGTACCTTTTCCCAAGAAGGCATCTATCTTTAGGGTAGTCTTAGCAAAACTCCCTATGAATCACTACTCTTGAGTTGATATAAGTCCCAGTGGCATTCACTCGTAGTAGCCCCTAAGTTGAGTTCAATTTGTTGTTGTGCTACCAGGTCACCCAGTGTTGTTCCCTACTTTAGCGGTGTAAGTCTGCTTCGCCTTCTTCTATATCATTTGCACATTCAAAGGCAACCCCTTGGTTAGCTCTACCCGACTAGACTATCTCCTTGGATTTATAAATTTGAGATAGGATAAGTATGATATAGCCCCTTCTTTGGGTCCATTACACGACATGGTCCATAAATTAATCTATAAATTTTGATTGAGCTCACATCCCAACATATATGCTATTTTGAAATCAAACTAAGCCAAACAAACCATATCAAATCACATGAAATTAATATAAAATTAATCCTGACTACTTTTGAGTTGACATATGTCCCAAGTGTCATTCACTCAGTAGTCGCCCTAGGTCAGGTTCAATTTGTTGAGCATCAAATAGGTCACCCCAGTGGTTATTCCTTGCTTTAGAAGATGTAATTCTGCTACACCTTCTTCCTAGCACAACCATTGCACACCAAAAGGTAACCCCTTAGGTTGGCTAGCGCTACTCCATAGCCAGTAGACTATCCCTTTAGATTTGTAAACTTGAGGTAGGTCAAGGCTAATATAGCCCCTTCTCAATGGGTCATTGCACGTTGTGGGTTCATACATTAACTTCGATTAAATTAAACCTAATCTAATTTTTCCCGGTGGAGTTAAATCATACCCTTCTCCCAGTGGAGCCCCAAATCATATATAAATAAGTCAAGCAAATAGATCAAATTGAAAACCAACCTCTAGTGGAGCCAAATTAAACCAACTCCACTTGTAATCTAAATCTAAGAAATCCACCAAACTTTTATTCCCGGTAGATACATCCCCAAACAAGTCTATGAAATCAAACTCAAATCCCAATCCTCGTGGATAGCTCACTTCCCTAGTGGAAGGTTCATATACCGATCCCGGTGGACTCGATCCCATATCTCTAGCGAGATATGCCTCCACATTAATTAAAATTAAACAAATTAAATTTGATTGATCTTAATCATCGATGGATTATAGATTCTTATTCCCCGATCTTCTTTCAAGTCATATAATCAAATCAAATTCAAACTTTATCCCCAATAGAATATTCTTCTATGCCCTCGACATAGACCCCACACATGTCATGTCCAATGCATGTGTGATCCCCTAGCGGATCTCCCTCCATGTCATTAACATGGAATTCTCATCAAATCTTATTTCTTTTCTTATGCACACCTTTAATACTTCAAACAAAAGCCTAAAATGTATTCATTCAAATTACATCATCTTAACATTATAATCAACATTTTCTGATTTATGATGGTGCAAGCTCAAACTAACTATATAAGATCATGTTAATTCTATTAGAAATGGTACAAAATAACATATTTTTGGTGTTGCTTCTTGGAGTGTGCCATCAATTTGGCCAAATTTTTCCATCTCAACCTTCAAATTAACATTTTTGTGGGTTTTGACCCAATGTATTATAACAAAAGTAAAACATACTAAAATGTACAATAACATTTAGTAAACACCACATTCATATATATGTGAAGTTATATTGTTATGTATGCGTTATATTTTAATATGCTTTCATATAATATATTATCTTACATTACACCTTAAAATGAATCACTTTAAGCAAAAAATTAGTAAAATTTGGTTGAAAAATGAACATTTATTTTGAATGCAAAATTCCATTCTTTTGATTAAATGACACCATAGCACACCCCAATGATGTTCACTAAAGCTTCCTTAAATTTGGCCAAATCCCATCATCTCAACCTATAAATTAGTATTTTTATGAATTATACTAGTACAAACTCTACTACATCATACTATAACAAACTAAAATATGCTAAAAAATAAGTAGCAATACACAATAGTATGCTATAATGCATGATGCTACACTATGTTATGGCATCCTATATTATAATACACTATAACATATTATACTATATTATATTGCATATCACATCACAAGGGATTGTTTAAGATAAAAAATCATAAAATTAGTCTAAATAATAAAAACTATATATTTTAGTCATATCACTTACATATTTTAAATTGAAATAATATATTATGATGCCATGCTCTATTATGAATTTGGCCAAATTTCACCATTTTAAAGTCTAAAATAACATTTTTATAAACAATGCTAGTGTAGGCTTGCATGATTGTAAAATACTAAAAGAATTTAAAATGCATGAATAATATATTATGATATGATGATGCTATACTATGCTACAACATTTAATATTTATTTTGAACATAAAATCTTACTTTTTTAGACTACAAGTGGTGTAGCACACCTTGGTATAATAATAACTAATTCCCACTTCAAATTTAACAAATTTCATCATCGATTTATTAAATCAATATTTTTATGATTTATATTAATATAGACTATAGGAAATACCATAATATACTAAAACATTTAAAACATCATATAACATCAAAATACATCACTACATGCTCAAATATATGATGATACATTATATTATAATATATGGTATTATAATATGATTTAAGGTTAGGGTTTAGGGTATATAAATCTAATAGTCAAGGGAAAGTCTCTTAAAGACATTTTCTTTAGCTACCATAACTATGTTAGGATTAGGTCATTCTTTAGATCTACTCCTAATAGCATCTTTATTCAAGGTTTAGGGTTTAGGGTTTAGGGTTTAGGGTTTAGGGTTTATGGTTTAAGTTTAGTTTAGGGTTTAGGGTTTAGGGTTAGATTAGTTTAGTTTGTTTAGGGTTTAGGTTTAGGGTTTAGGGTTGTAAGTTTTAGGGTTTAGTGTTTATGGTTTTAGGGTTTAGGGTTTAGGGTTTAGGGTTTTAGGGTTTAGGTTTAGGGTTTTAGGGTTTAGGGTTTAGGGTTTAGGGTTTAGGGTTTTAGTTTTAGGTTTATGGTTTAGGGTTTAGGTTATAGGTTTAGGGTTTAAGTTTTAGTTTAGGGCTTAGGGTTTAAAGTTTAAGGATTTTTTTAAATAGAACAAATTGATTCAACATTTCTTCTTTTCAATTTCATCAACCAAGTAGCACCCTAAGTTTTCTAAGACACAAGCGATGACATAGATAAAAAATGAGCACCCATAGAGAAAATCAAATACCCTAGATAAGTAGAACCATCTCTACTATAAAAACACAATTCCATAAATAGCAGATCAGATCGACCGTTCTTCAATTTCTCTAGTTCCCATGAACCACCCCCATCTCGGTGGATGCGCCATCATATCCCCATCTCTCCCTCGACCACCACCATGGTTGTAACCTCCGTGCTCCTCCTTCCTCCCATAACCACCTTTGCTCACTACCACCTCCATATCCACCGGCACCTCTAGATCCCACCACCACTATAACATCACCTCACCTTGCCTCCATTGATCTAGGGACTAGTTGGGTGATGTTCTGATCAAGGTTCTACCCATTTTTAGGGTTAGTTAAGGGTTTAGGGTTTGGTTAGGGTTTCATGTTTAGGATTTAATGTTAGTTTAGGGTTTATGGTTTAGGGTTTGGGGTTTGGGGTTTAGGGTTTGGGGTTATAGGTTTTAAGGTTTAGGGTTTAGGGTTTAGGGTTTTAGGGTTTAGGGTTTAGAGTTGCAGGTTTAGGGTTTAGGATTTAGGGTTAGTTTTAGGGTAAAGGGTTTAGGATTTAGGATTTAGGGGTATTTTTTAAATTAATTAAACTAGTATGTTTAGGTTTATTTAGTTTATTTTTTATTAATTTGATTTGAATTTTTATTTTTATTTAGGTTTTTTTATTTAGTTTAGTTTATTTATTTTAGTTTTGGTTTTTTATTTTAGTTTATGTTTTAGGTTTAGGTTTATTTTTTAGTTGAGTTTTATTTTTATTTTATTTTTTAGGTTTAGGTTTATCTTTTATTTTTAGGGTTAGGTTTAGGTTTTTTATTTATTTTTTTAGATTTAGTTTTGAGGTTTTTATTTTAGGTTTATTTTTAGGTTTTCTTTTTTTAGTTTCAGTTTATGTTTATTTTTAGTTTATTTTATTTTATTTAGTTTAGGTTTAGGTTTAGGTTTAAGTTTAGTTTATTTTAAGTTTAGGTTTAGGTTTTATTTTATTTTGTTTATTTTAGTTTTATTTTTGGTTTAAGTTTTTCTTAGTTTAGGGTTTAGCTTTTATTTTTTTATATATTTTAAATTTTTATTTTTAGGTTTATTTTTCATGTTTAAGTTTTTATTTATTTTATTTTTATTTTAGGTTTAGTTTTTATTTTATTTTTGTTTTTTATTTTTTAGTTTAGTTTTAGTTTTTATTTATTTTATTTTAGTTTAGTTCTATTTTTTATTTATTTTCCTTTTAAGTTTAGGTTTAGGTTTAGGTTTAGGTTTTGGTTTTAGTTTATGTTTTTATTTTATTTTGACTTAGGATTTTTTATTTATTTAATTTTTAGGTTTTATTTAGTTTAGGTTTAGGTTTTAGCTTTCTAGGCTTTAGGGTTAGTTTATGGTTTAGGGTTTATAGTTTTTTTAATAGAGGACAAATTGAAATTCAACATTTCTACTTTTTAATTTCATCAACCAAGTAGCACCCCAAGTTTTCAATGATGAAAATGATGACATAGATTAAAAATGAACACCTACAGAGCAAATTAGAAGCCCTAGTTTAGTAGAACCATCTCTACTGTAAAGAAAAATTTTCATGAACAATAGATCAGATCGATCGTTCTCTAATTTCTTTAGTTCCCATCAAAACCACCATCTCCTCTTGAGTAGCGGGATCCACCATCATATCCCCGATCTCTCCCTCCGCTACCACCACAGTTGTGACCTCTGCCACTCCTCCCTCCTCCATAACCACCACTGCTCTGACCACCACCTCCATATCCATAAGCACCTCTAGATCCCCCACCATCACTGCAATAATTGTCACCTTAGCCTTCACCTCCATTAAATCTAGGGAGCCTAATTGACAGTGATGTTCCTACCATCAAGGTTCAGCCCATTATTAAGGTTTATGGTTAGTTTAAGGTTTAGGGTTTATGGGTAGTTTAGGGTTTAGGGTTTAGGGTTTGGTGTTTAGGGTTTAGGGCTATAGGTTTTAAGGTTTAGGGTTTAGGATTTAGGGTTTAGTGTTTTAGGGTTTATGGTTTAGGGGGTTTAGGGTTTAGGGTTTTAGGGTTTAGGGTTATAGGTTTAAGGTTGTAGTTTTAGGCTTTAGAGTTTAGGATTTAGGGTTTAGGGTTTAGGATTTAGGGTTTGTGGTTCTTTTTTTAAAAAATTAAATAAACTAGTAGGTTTAGGTTAATTTAGTTTATTTTTTTATTTGAGTTTATTTTATTTTATTTTTATTTAGGTTTATTTTTTTTATCTTAGTTAATTTATTTTAGGTTTATTTATTTTATTTTAATTTTTTATTTGAGTTTATTTTTTAGGTTTAAATTTATTTTTTAGTTGAGTTTTATTCTTATTTTATTTTTTTGGTTTAGGTTTTATCTTTTAGTTTTATGTTTAGGTTTAGTTTTTTATTTTAGTTTTTTAGGTTTGGGTTTTAGGTTTATTTTTAGGTTTTATTTTTTTAGTTTAGGTTAAGGTTTATTTTTAGTTTATTTTATTTTATTTAGTTTAGGTTTAAGTTTAGGTTTAAGTTTAGTTTATTTTAGGTTTAGGTTTAGGTTTTATTTTATTTTGTTTATTTTATTTTTATTTTTGGTTTAGTTTTTTTTTTTAGTTTATGGTTTAACTTTTTGTTTTTATTTATTTTTAGGTTTATTTTTAAGGTTTAGGTTTTTATTTAGTTTTTAATTATTTATTTTAGGTTTATTTTACTTTTACTTTAAGTTTAGTTCTTATTTTATTTAGGTTTATGATTTCTTAGTTTAGTTTAGGTTTTTATTTATTTTATTTTAGGTTTGTTTTTATTTTTAATTTTGTTTTCTTTTTTAGGTTTAACTTGTACTTTATGTTTTTATTTTATTATATATATTTTTATTTTGGTTTAGCTATTTTATTTATTTTATTTTTATGTTTTATTTAGTTTAGGTTTAGGTTTTTAGCTTTTTAGGGTTTAAGGTTAGTTCAGGGTTTAGGGTTTAGGGTTTAGAGTTTAGGTTTTAGGCTTAGGGTTTAAGTTTTTTGTTTAGGGTTTAGAGTTTATGGTTTAGGGTATAAGGTTTTTTTTAACAGATAACAAATTCATATTCAAAATTTCTTCATTTCAATTTCATCAACCAAGTAGCACCTCAAATTTTCTAAGATGCAAGCGATGATAGATAAAAATAGAACATAAAGAAAATCAAAAACCTTGGATAAGTACAATCATCTCTACTATAAAGGCAAAGTCCCATAAGCAATATATCAGATTAGCATTCTTCAATTTCTCCAGTTCCCATCAGAACCACCCTCGCCTCTCGAGTAGCTGGATCAGCCATCATATCCTTGATCTCTGCCTCCGTCACTACCATAATTGTAACCTCACATCCTCTCCCTCCATAACCACCACACACCATCACCTCCATACCACTAGATCCCCACCACCACTTCGATAGCTCACCTTCACCACCACTTGCGGATCTAGAGAGCCTAGTTGATGATGATGTTCACCATGAAGGTTCTTCCCATTCTAGGGTTTATGGGTAGTTTAGGGTTTAGGGTTTGAGGTTTAGGGTTTATGGTTATAAGTTTTAGGGTTTAGGATTTAGGGTTTATGGTTTAGGGTTAAGGGTTTAGGGTTTATGGTTCTAGGGTTTAGGATTTAGGGTTTAAGGTTTAGGGTTTAGTTTTAGGGTTTTAGTGTTTAGGGTTTAGGGTTTAGGGTTATGGGTTTAGGGTTGTAGGTTTAGGGTTTAGGGTTTAGGGTTAGTTTTAGGGTTTAGGGTTTAGGGTTTAGTACTTTGGATTTAGTTTTTATGATTTTTTTTAAATTAAGTAAACTGGTAGATTTAGGCTTAATTAGGTTTTATTTTATTTTTTATTTCTATTTAAGTTTATTTTTTTTATTTAGTTTAGTTTATTTAGTTTAGTTTTGGTTTTTTTTATTTTAGTTTATCTTTTTATGTTTAGGTTTATTCTTTAGTTGAGTTTTTTTTTAGGTTTTTTTTATTTTTTTATTTTTTAGTGTATGTTTAGGTTTTATTTTATTTTCTTAAATTCAAGATTTAATTTTTTATTTTAGGTTTATTTTAGGTTTTATTTTTTAGTTTAGGTTTTAGTCTATTTTTCATTTATTTTATTTTTTTCTAATTGAGGATTAGGTTTTATTTATTTTTGTTTAGGTTTAGGTTTATTTTATTTTTATTTTAAGTTTAGTTTTTTTTAGTTTATGGTTTAGGTTTTATTTTTTATTTATTTTAAGGTTTTATTTTAAGGTTTACTTTTTAGGTTTAAGTTTTTATTGACTTTGCTATTTTATTTTATTTTAGGTTTATTTTATTCTTATTTTACATTTAGTTTTATTTTATTTAGGTTTTGTATTCTTATGTTTATTTTATTTTTTAAATTGGTTTAGGTTTTTATTTTATTTTATTTTATTATTTTGGTTTAAGTTTATTTATTTATTTTATTATTAGGTTTTATTTAGTTTATGTTTAGGTTTTTAGGTTTTTTAGTTTCTAAGGTTTAGAATTTAGGGCTTAGGGTTTATGGTTTAGAGTTTTAGGGTTCAAGGTTTTAGGGTTTAAGTTTTAGTGTTTTGGGTTACAATTTAGGGTTTAGGGTTTAGTGTTTAGGCATTAGGGTTCAAAGATTTGAGGGTTTAGGGTTAGCTTAGAGTTTAGGGTTTGTTTAGGGTTTAGGGTTTAGGATTTAAAGTTTATAGTTTTTAGGGATTAGGGTTTGGGTTAGGGTTTAGGGTTTAGGGTTTAAGGTTTAGTTTGTTTTATTTAGTTTAGTATTTGTTTAGGTTTTTTTTAGTAAGGATTTGTAGTTAGTGGGATTAAGGCTTGTTATGTTGTTGTTGTTGTTACTTTTTAATTAAGTAAATCGGTTGGTTTAGGTTTATTTAGTTTACTATTTATTTATATTAATTTATTTTATTATTTATTTTTATTTGGTTTATTTTTTTTTATTTAGTTTAGTTTATTTATTTTAGATTTTTTATTTTAGTTTATTTTTTGGTTTAAGTTTAGGTTTAAATTTAGTTTTATTTTTTATATTTTATTTTATTTTTTAGGTTTAGGTTTTAATTTTAATTTTTAGGTTTAGGATTAGGTTTTTATTTTATTTTTTAAGGTTTAGGTTTTTGGTTTTTTTTAGGTTTTATTTTTTAATTTAGGTTTAGGTTTATTTCTAGTCTATTTAATTTTATTTTGTTTAGGTTTGGGTTTAGGTTTGGGTTTAGTTTATTTTATGTTTAGGTTTAAGTTATATTTATTTTAGTTTAGTTTATTTTAGTTTTTTTTTAGGTTTATTTTATTCGGGTTTATTTTTTTTTTTATTTAATTTTTTAGATTTTATTTTTAGGTTTATTTTTTAGGTTTGATTTTTTATTTAGTATTAATTTTTTATTTTTGGTTTATTTTATTTTTTATTTTAGGTTTAGTTTTTTTATTTAGGTTTTATTCTTAGGTTTAGTTTAAATTTTAATTTAGATTAGGTTTTTATTTATTTTATTTTAGTTTACTTTTATTTTTTTATTTTATTTTATTTTTAAGTTTAGGTTTAGGTTTTAATTTAGGTTTTTAATTTATTTTCATTTTTTAGTTTATTTAGATTTAGGTTATTTAATTTAATTTATTATTAAGTTTTATTTAGTTTAGGTTTAGGTTTTTAGGTTTTTAGGGCTTAGCACTCAGGGTTTAGGGTTTGAGGTTCAGGGTTTAGGGTTTAGGGTTTAAGGTTTAGGGTTTAGGGTTTAGGGTTTAGGGTTTAGGGTTTTTAGGTTTTAGGGCTTATTGATTTGGTTTTAGGTATAAGGTTCAGGTTTTAATTTAGGTTTAGGGTATTTGTTTTTTTTAACAGAAAAAAAATTTAGATTCGACATTTCTTCTTTTTGATTTCATCAACCAAGTAACATACCAAGTTTTCTAAGACACAAATAATGACATAAATAAAAAACACATAGAGCAAATCAAAAAAACACTAGAACCATCTCTATATAAAGACACTCTTCCATAAGTAGATTGGCCATTTTTAGTTTCTCAAATTCCCATCGACCACCCGGTCTCTCAGTGGGATCCACCATCATATCGATCTCTCTCCACCACCATGGTAACTCCATCACTCCTGCCTCCATAACCACCACCACCACCTCCATATCCACCACCACCTCAGATCCCCACCACTGCGATAACCTCGCCTCAGCCTTCACCTCCCAAATCTAGGCGGACGGTTGGATGATGTTCATGCCATCAAAGTTCTTACATACTTAGGGTTTAGGTTTAGATTTAGGTTTATAGGTTTTAGGTTTAGGATTATTTTTAAATTTTTACTTTAGTTTTAGGTTTAGGGTTTAGGGTTTAGGGTTTAGGGTTTTAAGGTTTTAAGGTTTAGGGTTTTTTTTTTAGGTTTTATTTATTTTAGTTTAACTTTATTTTATTTATTTAGGTTTAATTTTTTTTATTTACTTTAGGTTTATTTATTTTAATTTATTTTTTACATTTATGTTTAATTTTTTAGATAGTTTATTTTATTTTTTATTTTTTAGTTTATTTTTGTATTTTTAGGTATAGGTTTAGGTTTATTTTATTTTTTTTTAGTTTAGGTTTAGTTTTATTTAATTTTTTTTATTTAGATTTAGGTTTATTTTAGTTTATTTTATTTTATTTTGTTAAGTTTAGGTTTAAGGTTTAGTTTATTTATTTTAGTTTAGTTTAGGTTTAGGTTAATTTTGTTTTTTGTTTATTTTATTTTTATTTTAGGTTTAATGTTTTTTTAGTTTAGTTTAGGTTTTTTTTTTATTTGTTTTAGGTTTACATTTTTTATTTATTTTATTTATTTTTTTAGGTTTTATTTTATATTATGTTTAGTTTTATTTTTTATTTAGGTTTTTTATTTTTAGGTTTATTTTATTTTTAGTTTAGTTTAGGTTTTTTATTTATTTTATTTTAGTTTATTTTTTTTATTTTTATTTTATTTTTAGGATTAGGTTTAGGTTTTAGTTTAAGTTTTTATTTTATTTATTTTATTTTAAGGTTTTATTTAGTTTAATTTTTTTGGGTTTAGGGTTTAGGGTTTAGGGTTTTAGTTTTAGGGATTAGGGTTAGGGTTTAGGGTTTAAGATTTAGGGTTTAGGGTTTTTTGGGATTAGGGTTTAGGGTTTAGGGTTAGCTTAGGGTTAGTTTAGAATTTAGGGTTTAGGGTTTAGGATTTTAGGATTTAGGGTTTAGGGTTTAGGGTTTAGAATTTAGGGTTTAGGATTTATGATTGTAGGTTTAGGGTTGTAGGTTTAGGGTTTCAAGTTTAGTGTTAGTTTTAGGGTTTAGGGTTTATTTTTTAAAAAAAATTAAGTAAATTAGTAGGTTTAGGTTTATTTATTTATTTTAGTTTATTTTTTATTTATCTTAGTTTATTTTATTATTTATTTTTATTTAGTTTAGTTTAGTTTATTTATTTTAGTTTAGTTTTTTATTTTAGTTTATTTTTTTAGGTTTATGTTTAGGTTTATATTTATTTTTTAGTTTAGTTTAGGTTTTTATTTATTTTCTTTTAGTTTATTTTATTTTTTTTAATTTATTTTATTTTTATGTTTAAGTTTAGGTTTTAGTTTATTTTATTTTTTTTATTTTATTTAGGTTTAGGTTTATTTATTTATTTTATTTTTCAATTTTATTTAGTTTAGGTTTACATTTTTAGGTTTTTAGGGGTTTATGGTTTATGGTTTAAGGTTAGAGGGTTTTAGGGTTTAGGCTATAGGGTTTAGGGTTAGGGTTTAGGGTTTAGGGTTTAGGGTTTAGGGTTTAGTTTAGGGTTTAGGGTTTAAGGTTAGTTTAGAGTTAGTTTTCTTAGGGTTTAGGTTTAGGGTTTAAGGTTTATAGTTTATGATTTTTAGGTTTTAGCATTTAGGGTTTAGGGTTTAGGGTTTTAGAGTTTAGGGTTTATAGTTTAGGGTTTAGGGTTTAGGGTTTAGGTTTATTTTAGGTTTATTTTTTAAGTTTAGGTTTAGAGTTTAGGTTTAAGTTTTATAGTTTACTTTAGGTTTTTTTTAGGGTTTAAGTTTAAGTTTTAGTTTAGGTTAGTTTAGTTGAGGTTTAGGTTTAGGTTTAGTGGGTTTAGTTTAGTTTAGGTTTTAGGTTTATTTAAATTTAGTTTATATTTAAGTTTAGGGTTTAGTTTAAGGTTTAGGTTTTTTTAAATTAACTAAATTTAGTTTGTTTATTTATTTTATTTGTTTTTTATTTATTTTCTTTTTTTTTTTTATTTTTTATTTTATTTAGGTTTATTTTTATTTTTTTATTTAGTTTAGTTTTTTTTATTTTTGTTTATTTATTTTTTTAATTTTAGGTTTATGTTTGCTTATTTTTTAGTTTATTAATTTTATTATTTATTAGGTTTAGGTTTTATTTTTTTATTTTAGGTTTAGGTTTTATTTTAGGTTTAGATTTTAGGATTTTATTTTAGGTTTATCTATATTTTATTTTTTGTTTAGGTTTACTTTTTTAGTTAGGTTTTTTTATTTAGTTTAGGTTTATGTTTACTTTATTTTATTTTAGGTTTAGGTTTATTTTAGTTTAGTTTTAGGTTTAGTTTTTTAATTTATTTGTTTTAGGTTTATTTTTTTAGGTTTAGGTTTTATTTTATTTATTTATTTTTTTGTTTATTTTATTTTTATTTTATATCTGGGTTTTTATGCTATTTAGGTTTTTTACTTTTTAAGTTTATTTTATTTTTTAATTTAGTTTAGGTTATTATTTTTTATTTTAGTTTTGTTTTTAATTTTTATTTTATTTTATTTTTAGGTTTAGGTTAATGTTTTAGTTTAGGTTTTTATTTTATTTTTTTTTCAATTTTATTTAGGTTTAGGTTTATTTATTTATTTTATTTTTTATATAGGTTTAATTTTAGGTTTTAGGTTTTAAGGTTTAGGTTTAGGGTTTAGGGTTTAGGTTTAGGATTTGGGGTTTTAGTTTAGCTTAATAGGGTTTTAGGGTTTAGGGTTTATGGTTTAGGGTTTTAGGGTTGAGGATTTAGGGTTTAGGGTTGTAAGTTTAGGGTTTAGGGTTAGTTTTAGGGTTAATGGTTTATGGCTTGGGTTTTTTTAAATTTTTTTATTTAGGGTTTAGGGTTTAGGGTTTAGGGTTTAGGGTTTTAGGGTTTAGGGTTTAGGGTTGTAAGTTTAGTGTTTAGGGTTTAGGATTAGTTTAGGGTTTAGGGTTTAGTGTTTTGGGTTTTTTTAAAATTAAGTAAATGGGTAGGTTTAGGTTTATTTAGTTTATTTAGTTTATTTTTTTATTTTTAGTCTATTTTATTTTATTTTTATTTAGTTTTGATTATTTATTTTAAGATTATTAATTTTATTTTAGGTTTGTTATTTTAGTTTATTTTTTGGTTTAGGTTTAGGTTTATGTTTATTTTTTTAGTTTAGTTTTTATTTTATTTTATAGGTTTAGGTTTTATTTTTTATTTTTAGGTTTAGGTTTAGGTTTTTATTTTTATTTTTTTAGGTTTAGGTTTAGGGCTTTATTTTAGGTTTATTTTTAGGTTTAATTTTTTAGTTTAGGTTTAGGTTTATTTTTAGTTTATTTTATTTTATTTAGTTTAGGGTTTAGGTTTAGTTTATTTTTGGTTTAGTTTAGGTTTTATTTATTTTAGTTTAGGTTTAGGTTTATTTTATTTTGTTTATTTTATGTTTAGGTTTTTATTTAGTTTTTATTTTAAGTTTATTTTATTTTTATTTTACATTTATTTTATTTTTTATTTTTTAAGTTTATTTTATTTTTTAGTTTAGTTTAGGTTTTTATTTATTTTATTTTAGTTTAGTTTTTATTTTTTATTTATTTTTAGGTTTAGGTTTAGGTTAGTTTAGGTTTTTTTTATTTTATTTTAATTTAGGTTTAGGTTTATTTATTTATTTTATTTTTTGGTTTTAGTTTAGGTTTTTTTTTAGGTTTTAGGGTTTAGGGTTTAGGTTTAGGGTTTAAGGTTTAGGTTTTAGGGTTTAGGGTTTAGGGTTTAGGGTTTGTTTAGGGTTTAGGGTTTAGGGTTCTTATAATTTAGCATTTAGGGTTAGCTTAAGGTTTAGGATTTGGGGTTTAGGGTTTAGCATTCTAGTTTAGGTTTAGGGCTTTTTTTAAGAGAACAAATTCAAATTTAACATTTCTTCTTTTTGATTTCATCAACCAAGTTTTCTAAGACATAAGCAATGACATAGATAAAATGAGCACACATAGAGCAAATCAAAACCCTAGATAACTAATATTGTCTCTATTGTAAAGATAAAGTTCCATAAGTAGGGTTTGGATCCACCATCATATCCTTGATCTCCCTCGCCACCACCTCTAATGTTAATTCCTCAGGCTTCATAACCACTGCTTTACTCACCACCACCTCCATATCCCAGCACCTCCGCCTTTGCTCCATCCCAAATCTAGATTGAGCCTTGTGGTGTGATGTTCACAATCATTAAGGTTTAGTTTTAGGTTTAGGTTTATTGTTTTATGGTTTTGGTTTATTTTTTAATTTATTTAGTTACTTTAGGTTTAGGTTTAGAGTTTAGGGTTAGTGTTTATGATTTAGGGTTTAAGGTTTAGGAATTAGGGTTAGCGTTTAGGGTTTGGGGTTTAGGGTTTAGGGTTTTGGGTTTAGGTTTTAGGTTTAGGGTTTAGATTTAGGGTTTAGGGATTAGGGTTTAGAGTTTAGTTTAGGTTTATGGTTTAGGGTTTAGAGTTTAGGGTTTAGGATTTAGGGTTTCTAGTTTTTAATGAAGTAAAATGTTTAGGTTTAGTTTATTAGTTTATTTTATTTTATTTATTTTTTTTATTTATTTTTTATTTATTTTATTTATTTAGAGTTATTTATTTTAGGTTTATTTATTTTAGTTAGTTTATTTTAGTTAATTTAGGTTTAGGTTTAGGGTTAGTTGAGTTTTATTTTTATTTTATTTATGTTTTAGGTTTATTTTTTTTTTTAGGTTTAAGTTTAAGTTTTTATTTTTTAGGTTTAGGTTTTAGGTTTTTTAATTTAGGTTTATTTTTTAGGTTTTATTTTTTAGTTTAGGTTTAGGTTTATTATTGAGTTTATTTTTATTTTATTTAGTTTAGGTTTAGGTTTAGGTTTATTTTTTTTTAGTTTTAGGTTTAGGTTTATTTTTTATTTTATTTTATTTTAGGTTTAGGTTTATTTTATATTTATTTTTAGGTTTATTTTTTAGGTTTAGGTTTTATTTAGTTTTTTTATTTTATTTTAGGTTTTATTTTTAGGTTTATTTATTTTTTAGTTTTTTTATTTTTTTTATTAGTTTATTTTATTTTATTTTCAGTTTAGGTTTTGGTTTTAGTTCGGGTTTTATTTTATTTTTATTTTTATTTTAGGTTTAGTTTTTTATTTTATTTTATTTTTAGGTTTTATTTAGTTTATGTTCAAGTTGGTTTTTTTTAGGTTTAGGGTTTAGGGTTTACAATTTTAGGGTTTAGGGCTTAGGGTTAGGGTTTAGGGATTTGGGTTTAGGGTTTAGTGTTTTTGTCTTTAGGGTTTAGGTTTTTGGGTTTAGGTTTTTTATAAATTAATTAAAGATTTAATTAGTTTATTTTTTTTTTTTTTATTTTTTTTTAATTTATGTTTATTTTTTATTTTTATTTAGTTTAGTTTAGGTTTTTTTATTTTAGTTTATTTTTTAGGTTTAGGTTTAGGTTTAGGTTTATTTTTTTAGTTGAGTTTTATTTTTATTTTATTTTTTTAGGTTTAGGTTTTATTTTTTATTTTTAGGTTTAGGTTTAGGTTTTTATTTTATTTTTTTAGGTTTAGGTTTTAGACTTTTATTTTAGATTAATTTTTAGGTTTAATTTTGTAGATTAGGTTTAGGTTTATTTTTAGTTTATTTTAATTTATTTAGTTTAGGGTTTAGATTTAGGTTATTTTAGGGTTAGGTATAGGTTTTATTTATTTTAGTTTAGTTTATTTTAGGTTTAGGTTTTAGGTTTAGGTTTTTTTTATTTTGTTTGGTTTTAGGTTTATTTTTAGGTTTAGTTTTTATTATTTTATTTTATTATAGGTTTATTTTATTTTATTTTACATTTAGGTTTTATTTTATTTAGGTATTTGTGTTTTTAGGTTTATTTTATTTTTTATATTAGTTTAGGTTTTTATTTATTTTATTTAATTTTAGTTTTTATTTTTTATTTTATTTTTAGGTTTAGGTTTAGGTTTTTGTATATTTTTAGGTTTTCATATTGTTTTAATTATTTTATTTTTTTAGGTTTAGGGTTTTTAAATCATTTTATTTTTAGGTTATATTTAGTTTAGGTTTAGGTTTTTAGGTTTTCAGGGTCTAGGGTTTAGGGTTTAGGGTTTAAGGTTTTAGGGTTGTAGGTTTAGGGTTTAGGGTTAGTTTTAGGGTTTAGGGTTTAGGGTTAGGGTTTTTATTTTATTTTATATATTTTTTATTTTTTTAAATTAAGTCAAATTGTAGGTATTAGTTTATTTCGATTATTTTTTATTTATTTAAGTTTATATTATTTATTTATTTTTATTTAAGTTTATTTGTATTTTTATTTAATTTAGTTATTAATTTTAGTTTATGTTTTTTTTATTTTAGTTTACTTTTTTTAGGTTTAGGTTTAGGTTTAAGTTTCTTTAGCTTAGTTTTTATTTTATTTTTAGGTTTAGTTTTTTATTTTTTTATTTTCAAGTCTAGGTTTAGGTTTATATTTTATTATTTTAGGCTTAAATTTTAGGTTTATTTTTAAGTTTTATTTTTTAGTTTAGGTTTAGGTTTACTTTTAATTTATTTAATTTAATTTAAGTTTAGGTTTATGTTTAGTTTATTTTAGTTTAGGTTTAGGTTTATTTTATTTTTATTTTAGGTTTAAGTTTTTTTTAGTTTAGGGTTTAGGTTTTATTTTCTATTTATTTATAAGTTCTATTTTTAGGTTTACTTTTTAGGTTTTGGTTTTTATTTAGTTTTTTATTTTAGGATTATTTTATTTTTATTTTAGGTTTAGTTTATATTTTATCTAGAATTTCTATTTTTTAGTTTAGTTTAAGTTTTATTTATTTTATTTTAATTTAGTTTTTATTTTTTTTATTTATTTTCTTTTTTAGGTTTATGTTTAGGTTTAGGTTTAGGTTTAAGTTTTAGTTTGTTTTTATTTTATTTTTAGTTTAGTGTTTTATTTATTTTATTTTTAGGTTTATTTAGTTTAGGTTTAAATTTTAGCTTTTAGTGTTTAGGGTTTAGGGTTTAGGCTTTAAGGTTTGGGGTTTAGGGTTTAGGGTTTTGGATTTTGGGTTTATGTTTTAGGGCTTAGGGTTTAGGGTTTAAGTTATTAGGGTTTAGGGTTTTAGGGTTTGGGGTTTAGGATTTTTTTTAATAGAGAACAAATTTAGATTCAACATTTCTTCTTTTTGATTTCAACAACTAAGTAACACACCAAGTTTTTTAAGACATAAGTGACGATATAGATAAAAAATGTGCAAGCATAGAGCAAATCAAAACCGATAACTGAACCGTCTCTTGTAGACATAGCTGTAAGTAGCATCAGTTGGTCATTCTTTAATTCCGGTTCCCATCGAACCACGGCCTCTCGGTAGTGGGATCCACCATCATATCCACGATCCCTCCCTCACCCACTTTGTAACTTCTTTTGCCCCTCCCTTGGGTTTAATTTTTTTGTTTTATTATTTAGTTTAGGTTTAATTTTTTTTAGTTTATTTTATGTTTAGGTTTAGGTTTAGTTTATTTTAGGTTTAGGTTTAGTTTTTATTTATTTTAGTTTAGTTCATTTTAGTTTAGGTTTAGGTTTAGGCTTATTTTATTTATTTTATGTTTATTTTAGGTTTTGGTTTTTATTTTGAGTTTATGGTTTAGGATTATTTTATGTGTATTTTTAGGTTTATTTTTTAGGTTTAGGTTTTTATTTAATTTTTATTTTACTTTATTTTAGGTTTATTTTATTTTTATTTTATGTTTAATTTTTATTTTATTTAGGTTTTTTATTCTTAGGTTTATTTTATTTTAATTTAATTTTAGTTTAGTTTAGGTTTTTATTTATTTTATTTTAGTTTATTTTATTTTATTTTCAAGTTTAAGTTTTAGTATAGCTTTTTATTTTATTTAGGTTTAGGGTTTTTTATATATTTTATGTTAAGGTTTTAGTTTTTTTAGGTTTAGGTTTTTAGGTTTTTAGGGTTTAGGATTAGGTTTTAGGGTTTACGATTCTAGGGTTTAGTGTTTAGGGTTAGGATTTAGGCTTTAAGGTTTAGGGTTTAGTGTTTAGGCTAAGGTTTAGGGTTTAGGGTTTTTTAAATATTAAGTAAATCGGTAGGTTTATTTAGTTTATTTTTTATTTATTTTAGTTTATTTTATTTTTTAGTTTAATTTATGTATATTTTTTATTTTTAATTAGTTTAGTTTATTTATTTTAGTTTAGGTTTTTTATTTTAGTTTATTTTTTTTATTTTAGGTTTATTTTTTAGTTGAGTTTTTTTATTTTTTTATTTTTTAGGTTTAGATTTTATTTTTTATTTTTAGGTTTAGGTTTAGGTTTTTATTTTATTTTTTTAGGTTTAGGTTTTAGGTTTTTATTTTAGGTTCATTGTTGGTTTAATTTTTTATAGTTTAGGTTTAGGTTATTTTAATTTATTTAGTTTAGGGTTTAAGTTTAGTTTATTTTAGGTTTATGTTTAGGTTTTATTTATTTTAGTTTAGTTTATTCTAATTTAGCTTTAGGTTTATTTTATTTTATTTATTTTAGGTTTAGTTTATTTTATAATTTGGGGTTTAGGTTTTATTTTTAGGTTTAGGTTTCTATTTAGTTTTTATTTTATTTTATTATAGGTTTATTTTATTTTTATTTTACGTTTAGGTTTTATTTTATTTAGGTTTATTTTATTTTTTTAGTTTAGTGTAAATTTTATTTTAGTTTAATTTTTAATTTTTATTTTATTTTATTTTTTAGGTTTAGGTTTAAGTTTTAGTTTAAGTTTTTATTTATTTTATTTTATTTAGGTTTAGGTTTTTTCTAAATTATTTATTCTCTTAGGTTATATTTATTTTAGATTTTTTTTAATTATTTGTTTTTTTAGGTTATAATTATTTTAGGTTTAGGTTTTTAGGTTTTTAGGGTTTAGGATTTAGGGTTTAGGGTTGTAGCTTTTAGGATTTAGGGTTTAGGGTTTAAGGTTTAGGATTTATGGTTTTAGGGTTTAGGGTTTAGGGTTTAGGGTTTAGGGTTTTAGGGTTTAGGGTTTAGGGTTGTAGGTTTATTATTTGTTTAGGGTTTAGGGTTTAGGGTTAAGGTTTATTTTATTTTATTTTATTATTTTTTAAAAGTAAGTAAACTGGAAGATTTATGTTTATTCAGTTTATTCTTTTATTTATTTTAGTTTATCTTTTTTTATTTAGGATTATTTTTATTTTTATTTAGTTTAGTTTATTTATTTTAAGTTTATTTTAGTGTTTTTTTTTAGTTTATTTATTTTTTTTTTTAGGTTTTTTTTTTTTGTTTTTTTAAGGTTTAGGTTTTATTTTTTATGTATAGGTTTAAGTTTAGGTTTTTATTTTATTTTTTCAGGTTTATGTTTTAGGTTTTTATTTTAGGTTTTTATTTTAGGTTTAGGTTTAGGATTTTTTTAATAGAGAATAAATTCATATTCAACATTTCTTCTTTTCGATTTCATCAACGAAGTAACACATAAAGTTTTCTAAGACACAAGCGATGACATAGATAAAAAGTAAGCACGCATAGAGCAAATAAAAAAACCCTAAATAACTAGAACTGTCTCTACTGTATAGAAATAGTTTCATAAGCACCAGATCGGATCAACCGTTCTTCAGTTTCACCAATTCCCATCAGAACCACCCTAGCTTCTTGAGTATCAAGATCCACCATCATATCCCCAATCTCTCCCTTTGCACCACCACAATGGTAACCTCCATAGCTCCCCTCGTGTCCATAACAACCACTACTCCAACAACCACCTCTATATCCACTAGCACCTCTAGATCCCCCTCCACCAATGTGATAACCATTGCCTCTGCCTTCTCCTCCACCACCAGATCTAGGCTGCGCCTAGTTGATGCTGATGTTCTTACCTTCAAAGTTTTGCCCATTCTTAGGGTTTAGGTTTAGATTTTGGTTTATTAGCTTTTAGGGTTTAGGTTTATTTTTTTAATTTATTTAGTTGCTTTAGGTTTATGTTTAGGGTTTGGGCTTTAGGGTTTAGGGTTTAGGGTTAGCATTTATGGTTTACGATTCACGGTTTATGGTTTAGGGTTCAGGGTTTTAGGGTTTATGCTTTTAGGGTTTAGGGTTAGGGCTTAGGGTTTGGTGTTCAGGGTTTTTTAGGGATTAGGCTTTAAAGTTTAGAATTTAGAATTTATGGCTTTTTTAAAAGAAAATTAAGTAACCTAATAAGTTTAGGTTTTTTTAGTTTATTTAGTTTATTTTAATTTAATTTTTATTAAAGTTTATTTTTTATTATTATTTAGTTTAGTTTATTTATTTTAGGTTCATTTTCTATTTTATTATATTTCTTAGGTTTAAGTTTATTTTTTAGTTTAGTATTATTTTTTTATTTTTTAGGTTTAGGTTTTATTTTTTATTTTTATGTTTAGGTTTAGGTTTTTTTTTGGGTTTAGGGTTTAGGTTTATTTTTAGGTTTTATTTTTTAGTTTAGGTTTAGGTTTACTTTCAATTTATTTGATTTTATTTAGTTTTGGTTTGGGTTTAGGTTTAGTTTATTTAGGTTTAGGTTTAGGTTTTATTTATTTTAGTTTAGTTTTTTTAATTTTGGTTTAGGTTTATTTTATTTTTATTTTAGGTTTAGGTTTTTTTTAAGGGTTTGGGTTTTATTTTTTATTATATTAGGCTTATATTTTTGGTTTATGTTTTTATTTAGTTTTTATTTTATTTTATTTTAGGTTTATTTTTTCTGTAGGTTTGATTTTATTTTATTTAGAGTTTTTATTTTTTAATATAGTTTAGGTTTTTATTTATTTTATTTTAATTTAATTATTATTATTTTTTTAAGTTTAGGTTTAGGTTTAGTTTTTAGTTTATGTTATTACTTTATTTTTATTTTTTATTTTATTTTGGTTTAGGTTTTTTACTTATTTTATTTTTAGGTTTTATTTAGTTTTGGTTTGGGTTTTTAGCTTTTTAGGCTTTAGGGTTTAATGTTTGTGGTTTAGGTTTTCGGGCTTTTTTGGGTTTATGGTTTAGGGTTTAGAGTTTAGGGTTTAGCTTTTAGAGTTTAGGGTTTAGGGTTTTAGGGTTTAGGCTTTAGGTGTTAGGTTTAGGGTTTAGGTTTTAGTTTAGGGTTTAGGGTTTTTTTAGTAGAGAACAAAGTTAGATTGAGCAATTCTTTTTTTTGATTTGATGAAGCAAGTAACACACCAAGTTTTTTAAGACATAAGTGACGACATAGATAAAATGAGCATGCATAGAAATCAAAACTTTAGATAGAACTATCATTCTTATAAAGACACGTTCCATAAGCACCGGTCAGTTGACCATTCTTGGTTTCTCTAGTTCCCATCAGAACCATGTCGGCCTCTCAAAGCGATCCATCATATCACGATCTCTCCCTCCACCACCGCATCTATAACCTCATTCCTCACGCCTCCATAACCAGCCTGACAACCACCTCCATATCCACCAACACCACAGATCCCCACCACCACTATGATAGCTGCTCGCCTTTACCTCACAACTAGATCTGGGCAGCTGGTTGATGGTGATGTTCTACCATCAAGGTTTGCCCATTCTTAGGTTTAGGTTTATTAGGTTTTTTTGGGTTTAGGTTTATTTTTTAATTTATTTAGTTTACTAAGTTTAGGTTTAGGAGGGTTTAGGGTTTAGGGTTTAGGGTTTTAGGGTTTTAGGGTTTATACTTTTAGGGTTTAGGGTAGGGTTAGGTTTAGGTTTAAGGTTAAGTTTTAAGGGTTTATGGTTTTGGGTTTAGGTTTGTAGGTTTATGATTTAGGGTTTAGTGTTTAGGGTTTAAGATTTAGGATTTAGGGTTTATGGTTTAGGGTTTAAGTTTAGGTTTAGGGTTTATTAGGGTTTGATTTTTTAAAAATTAAATAAAGGTTTAGTTTATTTAGTTTATTTTTTATTTATATTAGTTTATTTTAATTCTTATTTTTTAGTTTATTTATTTTATGTTTATTTATTTTAGTTTAGGTTTATTATTTTAGTTTATTTTTAGTTTATTTTTTATTTTTATTTATTTATAAGGTCTATGTTTTATTTTTAATTTTTAGGTTTTAGGTTTAGGTTTTAAGTTTTTATTTTAAGTTTATTTTTAGGTTTTAATTTTTAGTTTAGGTTTAGGTTTATTTTTAATTTATTTTATTTTATTTAGTTTAAGTTTAGTTTATTTTAAGTTCAGGTTTAGGTTTTACTTATTTTATTTTAGTTTATTTTAGTTTAGGTTTAGGTTTATTTTATTTTGTTTATTTTATTTTTATTATAGGTTTAGGTTTTTTTTAGTTTAGGGTTTATGATTTATTTTGTATTTATTTTTAGGTTTTATTTTTTTTTATTTTTTTTATGTTTAGGCTTTTATTTAGTTTTATTTTATTTTATTATTTTAGGTTTTATTTTTTATGTTTAGTTTTTATTATATTTTAGTTTTTTATTCTTATGTTTATTTTAATTTTTTGTTTAGTTTATGTTTTTATATATTTTATTTTAATTTATTTTTATTAGTTTATTTTATTTTATTTTAGGTTTAGGTTTAGGTTTTAATTTAGGTTTTTATTTTATTTTATTTTTTATCTTTTATTTAGGTTTAGTTTTTATTTGAATATTTTATTATTTAAGTTTTATTTAGTTTAGGTTTAGGTTTTTAGGTTTTTAGGGTTTAGGGTTTAGGGTTATGGTTTAGTAGTTTAGGGTTAAGGGTTTAGGGTTAGATTTTTTTAGGTTTAGGTTTAGTGTTTAGCTTTAGGTTTAGTTTTAGGGTTTATGGTTTAGTGTTTTCTTTAGGGTTTAGGGTTTTAGGTTTAGGGGAGTTTAGGGTTTAGGGTTTAATGTTTATAGTTTAGCTTTAGGGTTTGAGTTTAAGTTTAGATTCTGATTAGGGTTTAGGTTTAGTTAGTTTAGGTTTAAGTTTTAGTTTAGGGTTTAGGTTTAAGTTTAGGTTTAGGTTTTAGGGTTTAGTTTAGGTTTTAGGGTTTTTTAGGGTTTAGGATTTAGGGTTTAGGTTTTTTTTTTAGGTTTAGGTTTAGGGTTTAGGTTTAGGGTTAATTTTAAGGTTTATTTTATTTTTAATATTAGTTTAGGAGTTTATTTATTTTATTCTAGTTTATTTTATTTTATTTGATTTTTTTTATTTGGTTTAGTTTAATTATTTTAGGTATATTTATTTTAGTTTATTTTTTTGGTTTAGGTTTATTTTTTAGTTTAGTTTTATTTTTATTTTTATTTTTTAGGTTTAGGTTTTATTTTTATTTTTAGGTTTAGGTTTAGGTTTAGATTTTTATTTTATTTTTTTAGGTTTAGGTTTTAAGTTTTTATTTTAGGTTTATTTTTAGTTTTTATTTTTTAATTTAGGTTTATTTTTAGGTTTATTTTTTAGTTTAATTTATTTTATTTCAGTTTATTTTATTTTTATTTTAAGTTTAGATTTTTTTTAATTTAGGGTTTAGGTTTTATTTTTTGTTTATTTTCATGTTTTATTTTTTGGTTTATTGCTTAAGTTTAGGTTTTCATTTAGCTACATTCAGCGATGAAGACTTACTCCTATGGACGACCGTGCCCAACTACCTCTTTACGTTACATTGGATTAGGTCATTCTTTAAATCTACTCCTAATGAAATCTTTATTCAATGTTTAGGGTTAGGGTTCAAGGTTAGCTTAGGATTTAGGGTTTAAGGATAATTTTGGGTTTAAGGTTTATTGTTAGTTTAGGGTTAGTTATAGGTTTTAGAGTTTAGGGTTCAGGGCTTTAGGGTTTAGGGTTTAGGGTATAGAGCTTAGGGATTTAGGGTTTATGGTTTAGGATTTAGGGTTTAGGATTTATGGTTTAGGGTTTAGGGTATAGGGTTTAAGGTTTATTGTTTAGGGTTTAATGATTGTAGGGTTTAGGGTTTAGGGTTTAGGGTTTAGGTTTTAGGTTTTAGGTTTAGGGTTTAAGTTTTAGTTTAGGATTTAGTGTTTAGGGTTTAGGGTTAAAGTTTTTTTTAACAGAGAAAAAATTCAAATTCAACATTACTTCTTTTTGATTTCATTAACCAAGTAGCACCCCAAGATTCTATGACATAAGCGATGACATAGATAGAAAATAAGCACCCATAAAGCATATAAAAATCCCTACATAAGTAGAACCATCTCTATGGTAAGGACATCCTTTTATAAGCAACAGATCAGATCGGTCATTCTTCAATTTCTCTTGTTCCCATCAGAATGACCCCCGCCTCTCGAGTAGCTGTATCCACCATGATATCCCAGATCTCTCCCTCCACCACTACCATGATTGTAACCTCCATCGCTACACCCGCCACCATAACCACCTCACCACCTCCATATCCACCGGCACCTCCAGAACCCCACCACCACTTCTGATGCTTGCCTCTCACCTTCACCACCAGTGATTTAGATCGAGCCTTGTTGATGATGATGTTTGTCAAGGTTCACATTTTAGGTTTAGGGTTAGTTAGGTTTAAGGTTTAGTTTAGGTTTAGGGTTTTGGTTTTAGAGTTTAGGTTTTAGGTTAGGGTTTGGGGTTTAGGGTTTAGAGTTTTGTTTGGTTTTAGGGTTAGGTTTAGGTTTAGGGTTTAAGTTTAGGTTTAGGGTTTTAAATTAAATAAACTATCGTTTAGGTTTTATTTAGTTTATTTAGTTTATTTTATTTTTTTATTTTTATTTAGGTTTATTTTTTATTTTTTTTACTTAGTTTATTTATTTTAGTTTACATTTTTTATTTTAATTTAATTTTTAGGTTTAAGTTTATTTTTTAGTAGAGATTTATTTTAGTGTAATTTTAGTTAGGTTTTTTTATTTTTAGGTTTAGGTTAGGTTTTATTTTATTTTTTAGGTTTAGGTTTTAGGTTTTTTATTTTAGTTTTATTTTAGGTTTTATTTTTGGTTTAGGTTTAGGTTTATTTTAGTTTATTTTATTTTATTAAGTTTAGGTTCAAGTTTAAGTTTAGTTTAGTTTATTTTAGTTTTAGTTTTAGGTTTTATTTATTTTAGTTTAGTTTTTTTTAGTTTAGGTTTTGGTTTATTTTATTTTATTTTTATTTTATGTTTAGGTTTATTTTTTTAGTTTAAGATTTATGTTTAATTTTTTATTTATTTCTAGCTTTAGGTTTTATTTTTATTTATTTTTAGGATTAGCTTTTTATTTAATTTTTATTTAATTTTTTATTTAATTTAATTTTATTTAGGTTTTTTATTCTTAAGTTTATTTTATTTTTTAGTTTAGTTTTGGTTATTATTTATATTATTTTAGTTTCTTTTTATTTATTATTTTATTTTATTTAGATTTAGTTTTTTTTATTTTACTTTTAGGTTTATTTAGTTTAGGTTTAGGTTTTGAGGGTTTAGCGTTTAGGGTTTAGGGTTTATAGTTTATGGTTTTAGGGTTTTGGGTTTAGGGTTTAGGGTTTAGTTTTTACGCTTTAGGGTTTATGGATTAAAGGGTTTAGGGTTAGTTTATGGTTTATGGTTTACGGTTTAGGGTTTTTAAGGTTTAGGGTTTAGGGTTTAGGGTTTTTGGGTTTAGGTTTAGGGTTTTGGGTTTAGGGTTAGGGTTAAAGTTTAGCATTTAGGGTTTAGGTTTTATGGTTTAGGGTTTAGGGTTAGTTTAAGGTTTAGGGTTTAGGGTTTTTAGGGTTTATGTCTAGGGTTTAGGGTTTAGGATTTAGATTTAGATTTAGTTTTAGGGTTAAGGGTTTAATCTTTTTTTTTTAAATTAAGTAAACTGGTAGGCTTAGGTTTATTTAACTTATTTATTATTTATTTTAGTTTATTTTTTTTTTCTTTTTCATTTAACTTTACTTTCTATTTTTATTTAGTTTAATTAATTTATTTTAGTTTAGGTTTTTTATTTTAATTTATTTTTTAGGTTTAGGTTTATTTTTTAGTTGAGTTTTATTTTTATTTTATTTTTTAGCTTTAGGTTTTATTTTTTATTTTTAAGATTAGGTTTAGGTTTTTATTTTATTTTCTTAGGTATTTTTTAGTTTAGGTTTAGGTTTATTCTATTTATTTTATTTTATTTAGTTTAGGTTTAAGTTTAGGTTTATGATTAGGTTTTATTTATTTTAGTTTAGTTTATTTAATTTAGGTTTAGGATTATTTTATTTTATTTATTTTTTAAATTTTAGGTTTAGGTTTTTTTTTAGTTTAGGGTTTAAGTTTTATTTTTTATTTATTTTTAGGTTTACCTTTTATGTTTTAGTCTTTATTTAGATTTTATTTTATTTTATTTTATTTAGGTTAAATTTTTTTTACTTTTAGGTTTAGGTTTTTAAGTTTTAAGGGTTTAGGGTTTATTGTTCAGGGTTTATGGTTTAGGGTTTTGGGCTTTGGAATTTTAGGGTTTAGGGTTTTGTGTTAGGGTTTATGATTTATGGTTTAGGGTTTAGTGCTTAGGTTTTAGGGTTTATGGATTTTAGGGTTTAGGGTTAGTTTTGGGTTAGTTTAGGGTTTATGTTTTTTAGGGTTTAAGGTTTTGGGTTTATGATTAGTTTAGGGTTTAGGGATTAGGGTTTTTTTGGTGTTTAGGGTATGGGGTTTAGGGTTGTAGGTTTAGGGTTTAGAGTTTAGGGTTTAGGGTTTAGGATTTAAGAGGGTTTAGAGTTTATTGTTTAAGGCTTAGGGTTTTGGGTTTAGGATTTAGGATTTTTTTTTTTTAAATTATGTAAACCGGTAGGTTTAGGTTTATGTAGATCACTTAGTTTATTTATTATTTATTTTAGTTTATTTTATTTTTTCTTTTAATTTAAGTTTATTTTTTTATTTAGTTTAGTTTATTTATTTCAAGTTTATTTATTTTAGTTTAAGTATTTTATTTTAGTTTATTTTTTTGGTTTAGGTTTATGTTTGTGTTTATTTTTTTTTAGTTTAGTTTTATTTTTATTATATTTTTTAGGTTAAGGTTTTATTCTTATTTTTAGGCTTAGGTTTAGGTTTTTATTTTATTTTTTTAGGTTTAGGATTTAGTTTCATAATTTAGGTTAACATTTTTGTTTTAATTTTTATTTTAGGTTTAGGTTTATTTATATTTTATTTTATTTTATTTAGTTTAGGGTTTATGTTTAGTTTACATTAGGTTTAAGTTTAGGTTTTATTTATTTTAGTTTAGATTTAAGTTTATTTTATTTTGTTTATTTTAGGTTTATTATTATTATTTTATTCTGGTTTAGGTTTTATATTTTATTTATTTTTAAGTTTATTTTTATGTTTAGGTTTTTATTTAGTTTTTATTTTATTTTATTTTAAGTTTTTTTATTTTTATTTTACATTTAGTTTTTATTTTGTTTAGATTTTTATTTTTAAGTTTATTTTTTTAGTGTAGTTTAGGGTTTTATTTATTTTATTTTAGTTTAGTTTTTATTTTTATTATATTTTATTTTTATGTTTAGGTTTAGGTTTATATTTAGGTTTTAGTTTAAGCTTTTATTTTATTTTATTTTCTTTCTTTTATTTAGATTTTATGTTTTTTTTAATTATTTCATTTTTTATGTTTTATTTAGTTTAGGTTTAGGATTTTAGGTTTTTACGATTTGGGATTTAGTGTTTAGGGTTTGGGGTTTATGGTTTAGGATTTATGGTTATAAGTTTTTGAGTTTAGCATTTACTGTTTAGGGTTGTGGGTTTAGGGTTCAGGTTCAAGGTTTAGGGTTTATGGTTAGTTTTATGGTTTAATGTTTAGGGTTAGTTTTTTTATAATTTTTTAAATTTTTAAAATTTTTAGTTTTTTCAAATTAAGTAAATTGGTAGATTTAGGTTTATTTAGTTTATTTTTTATTTATTTGAGTTTATTTTATTTTTTATTTTTATTTTTATTTAGTTAGTTTATTTATGGAGTGTTATTTTAGTTATAAAAGTTATAATGGTAGTGTTGAGACAATAGGTGAACAAATCTTTAAAATGTGTGAGCGATTCAGATATTTAGGCTCTATTGTTCAAAATGATGGTGAAATAGATGGAGATGTTATTAGTAGTATTCAAGTTGGATGGTTGAAGTGGAGGAATGTATCAGACCTGTTGGGTGATAGAAAAGTACTGCTTAAACTTAAGGGAAAATTTTATAAGATGGTGGGTAGACCTACAATGATTTATGGTGCAGAATGTTGACCAATAAAAGAGGAGCATGAGACTAAGTTAAGTGTTGCAGAGATGAGGATGCTCAGGGTGATGAGTGGCTTTACACTTAGAGATAAAATGCAAAATGTGTATGTTCAAAAAAATGTTAAAGTATCTCTAGTGGCAAATAAAATTTTATTTATTTATATTTATATTTATTTTTATTTAGTTTAGTTTATTTATGGAGTGTAATTTTATTTATACAAGTTATAGTGGTGGTGTTATGAGGTTAGGTGAACAAGTCAGTAAAAAGTGTGAGTGATTTAGATATTTAGACTCTATTGTTCAAAATGATTGTGAAATAGATGGAGATGTTATTAGTAGAATTCAAGTTGGATGGTTGAAGTGGAGGAATGCATTTAACCTATTGTGTGATAGAAAAGTGCTGCTTAAACTGAAGGGAAAATTTTATAAGATGCTGGTAAGACCTGCAATGATTTATGGTGCAGAATGTTAGCTAATAAAAGGGAAGCATGAGACTAAGTTAAGTGTTACAGAGATGAGGATGCTCAGGTAGATGAGTGGCTTTACTCTTAGAGATAAAAAGCAAAATGTGTTTGCTTAGGAAAAACATTGGAGTAGCTCCAATAGCAAATAAAATTAGAGAGACTGGCCTTAGATAGTTTGGCCACATAAAGCGTCTGCAGTCCAATGACCTTGTTAGGAGAGTAGATGCATTTGATTTGCCTTATGTGGATGGTTTTATTTTTTATTTTTAGGTTTAGGTTTAGGCTTTTATTTTATTTTTGTAGGTTTAGGTTTTAGGTTTCTATTTTAAGTTTATTTGTCAGTTTTTTTTAATTTAGGTTTAGGTTTATTTTTATTTTATTTTATTTTATTTAGGGTTTAGGTTTAGGTTTAGGTTTTTATTTAGTTTTCTTTATATTATTTTATTTTTATTTTATTTTTATTTTAGGTTTAGTTTTTATTTTTTTTATTTAGTTTAAGTTTTTATTTTATTTTTTTAGTTTTGTTTATAGTTTTTATTTTATTTTCTTCTTAGGTTTAAGTTTAGGTTTAGGTTTTTTATATTATTTTATTTTTTAATTTTATTTTGGTTTAGGTTTTTTAATTTATTTTATTTTTAGGTTTTATTCAGTTTAAGTTTAGGGTTTTAGCTTTTTAAGGTTTAGGGTTAGTTGAGGGTTTAGGGTTTAAGGTTAGTTGAGGGTTTAGGGTTTGGGATTTGGGGTAATGGTTTAGGGTTTGGGGTTTGGGGTTTAGGGTTTAGGGTTTAGGGTTAGAGTTTTAGGGTTTACGGTTTAGGGTTTTAGTGTTTATGGTTTAGGGTTTAGGGTTTTAGGGATTAGGGTTTAGGGTTGATGGTTTAGGTTTTAGGTCTAGGGTTCAAGTTTTAGTTTATGGATTAGGATTTTTGGTTTTTTTAATAAAGAACAAATTCAAATTCAACATTTGTTCTTTTCAATTTCATCAACCAAGTAACACACTAAGTTTTCCAGGACACAGACGACAACATAGATAAAAAATGAGCACACATAGAGCAAATTAAAAACCCTAGATAACTAGAATCATCTTTACTATAAAGACATAGTTCCATTAGCAATAGATCGGATCGGCCATTCTTCAGTTTCTCCAGTTCCATTTAGAATGTCCTCGACCTCTCGGGTAGCAAGATCCACCATCATATCCCTGATCTCTCCCTTCACCACCACCATGGTTGCAACCTCCTTTGTTCCTCTCGCATCCATAACCACCACTGCTCTGACCACCACCTCTATATCCACCAACACCTCTAGATCCCCCACCACCACTGTGATAACTGCCGCCTTCACCTTCACTTCCACAACTAGATCTAGACTGAGCCTGGTTAACGGTGATATTCCCGCCATCAAAATTCTGCCCATTCTTAATGTTTAGGTTAAGGTTTAGTTTTATTATGTTTTAGAGTTTAGGTTTATTTTTTAATTCACTTAGTTACTTTAAGTTTTGGTTTAGGATTTGGGGTTTAGTGTTTAGGGTTTAGGGTTTAGGGTTCAAGATTTAGGTTTAAGGTGTAGGGTTTAGAGTTTTTTAGGATTTAGGGTATAGGATTTAGTGTTGTAGATTTAAGGTTAGTTTTTGGGTTTAGCTTTTTTTAGAAAAAAATTAAGTAAACTAATTGGTTTAGATTTATTTAGTTTATTTTTTTATTTTTTTAAGTTTATTTTATTTTTTATTCTTATTTAGGTTTATATTTTGTTATTTAGTTTAGTATATTTATTTTTGGTTTATTTATTTTAGTTTAGGTTTTTTATTTTAATTTATTTTTTGGTTTAGGTTTATTTTTTAGTTGAGTTTTTTTTAGGTTTAGGTTTTATTTTTTATTTTTAAATTTATGTTTTGGTTTTTATTTTATTTCCTTAGGTTTAGGTATTATGTTTTAATTTTAGGTTTATTTTTAGTTTATTTTTAGTTTAGGCTTAGATTTATTTTTAGTTTATTTTTTTATTTAGTTTAGGGTTGAGGGTTTAGGATTTGGGGTTTAGTGTTTAGGGTTGGGAGTTTAAGGGTTTAGGGTTTAGGTTTTAGGGTTTTTGGGTTTAGAGTTTTGGGTTTAGGGTTAAGGGTTTTAGAGTTTAAAGTTTAGGGTTTAGGGTTTAGGGTTTAGAGTTTAGGGTTTTAGGGTTTAGGGATTAGGTTTTAGGGTGCAGGGTTGTAGGTTTAGGTTTTTATGTTTAGGGTTTAGGGTTAGTTTTAAGGTTTAGGATTTAGGGTTTAGGGTTTGGGGTTTAGGTTTTTTAAAAAAAAATATTAAGTAAACCGGTAGGTACAAGTTTATTTTGTTTATTTTTTATTTATTTGATTTGATTTGAATTTTTTATTTTTATTTAGGTTTATTTTATATTTTTATTTAGTTTAGTTTATTTATTTTAGTTTAGGTTTTTTATTTTAGTTAATTTTTTAGATTTAAGTTTATTTTATAGTTGAGTTTTATTTTTATTTTATTTTTTAGGTTTACATTTTATTTTTTATTTTTTAGGTTTAGGTTTTGTTTTATTATTTTTTAGGTTTTTGGCTTTAGATTTTATTTTAGGTTTATTTTTAGGTTTTTTTAGTTTAGCTTTAGGTTTATTCTTAGTTTATTTTATTATGTCTAGTTTAAGTTAAGTTTATTTTAGGTTTAAGTTTTGGTTTTATTTATTTTAGTTTAGGTTTAGGTTTATTTAATTTTGTTTATTTTATTTTTCTTTTAGGTTTAGTTTCTTTTTTTAAAGTTTAGTGTATAGGTTTTTTTATTTATTTTTAGGTTTTATTTTAAGGTTTATTTTTAAGGTTTAGGTTTTAATTTAGTTTTTATTTTATTTTACTTTAGGTTTGTTTTATTTTTATTTTATGTTTAGTTTTACTTTTTTAAGGTTTTTTATTCTTTGGTTTGTTTTAGTTTTTAGTTTAGTTTAGGCTTTTCTTTATTTTATTTTAGTTTAATTTTATTTTTATTTTATTTTATTTGTAGGTTTAGGTTTAGGTTTTAGTTTAGGCTTTTATTTTAGTTTTTTTTATTTATTTTTAAATTTTTTATTTATTTTATTTTTTAGTTTAGGTTTTTAAGTTTTATGGTTTATGGTTTAGGGTTTAGGGTTTAGGGTTTAGGGTTTATTGATTAGGATTTAGGGTTTAGGGTTTTCAGGGTTTAGGGCTTAGGGTTTTGGGTTTTGGCTTAGCGTTAGCTTAGGGTTTAGGGATAGTTTAAGGTTTAGGGTTTAGGGTTTAGTGTTTTAGGGTTCAGGGTTAGTTTAGGGTTTATGGCTTAGGGTTTAGGGTTTGGCTTTTAGTGTTTACATCTGGGGTTTAGGGTTCAAGGTTTAGGGTTTAGTTCAAGTTTTAGTTTATGGTTTAAGGTTTTCAATTTTTTTTAACAAAGAACAAATTGAAATTCAAATTCACTTAATATTTTATTTATTTTAGTTTATTTTATTTTTTATTTTTATTTATTTTAATCTTTGATTTTTATTTATTTTAGTTTTTTATTTTAAGTTTATTTATTTTAGTTTAGTTTTTTTATTTTAGTTCTTTTTTTTAGTTTTAGGTTTAGGTTTAAGTTTAGGTTTATTTTTTTGTTTAGTTTTATTTTTATTTTATTTTTTTAGGTTTAGGTTTTTATTTTTTATTTTTAGGTTTAGGTTTAGGTTTTAGGGTTGTAGGTTTAGGGTTTAGGGTTAGTTTTCAGGTTTATGATTTAGGTTTTAGGGTTTAGGGTTTAGGGTTTAGGGTTTTTTTCTTTAAATTAACTAAACTAGTTGGTTTAGGTATATTTAGTTTATTTTTTATTTATTTGAGTTAATTTTATTTTTTTATTTTTATTTAGTTTTTGTTTATTTATTTTAGGTTTATTTATTTTAGTTTAGATTTTTTATTTTAGTTTTTTTTTTGTTTAGGTTTAGGCTTATGTTTATTTTTTAGTTTGGTTTTCTTTTTTATTTTATTTTTTAGGTTTAGGTTTAATTTTTTACTTTAAATTTTAGGTTTAGATTTTTGTTTTATTTTATTAGGTTTAGGTTTTAGGTTTTAATTTGTCTTTTTATTTTTAGGTTTAATTTTTTTTAGTTTAGGTTTATTTTTAGTTTATTTTATTATTATTGGATTAGGGTTTAGGTTTAGTTTATTTTAGGTTTAGGTTTTATTTATTTTAGTTTAGTTTATTTTTAGGTTTTCTTTTTATTTTAGGGTTTAGGTTTTACTTTTTATTTAATTTTAGGTTTTATTTTTAAGTTTATTTTATAGGTTTAGTTTTTATTTAATTCTTATTTTATTTTATTTTAGGTTTATTTTATTTTATTATAATTTTATTTTATGTTTAATTTTTATTTTATTTAGGTTTTTTATTCTTAGCTTCATTTTTGTTTTTAGTTTAGTATAGGTTTTTATTTATTTTATTTTAATTTACTTTTATTAGTTTATTTTATTTTATTTTTATGTTTATGTTTTAATTTTATTTAGTTTTTTATTTAATTTAGGTTTTAAGTTTTTTATTTATTTTATTTTTAAGTTTTATTTAGTTTAGCTTTAGGTTTTTAGGTTTTTAGGTTTTTAGGATTTAGGGTTTAGGGTTTAGGGTTTAGGGTTTTAAGGTTTAGGATTTTTGGGCTTAGGGTTTAGGTTTAGTGTTTATGATTTAGGGTTTAGGGTTTAGTGTTTAGGGTTTAGGGTTTAGTGTTTTTATGGTTTAAGGTTTAGGGTTTAGGCTTTAGGGTTTAGGGTTAGCTTAGGGTTTATGGTTAGTTTAGGGTTTAGGCCTTAAGCTTTAGGGTTTCAGGTTTTTTGAATTTAGGGTTTCTTTAGGGTTTATGTTTAGGATTTTAGGGTTTAAGGTTTAGGTTTTAGTATTTAGGCTTTAGGGTTTTTAGGGTTTATGATTTATGGTTTAGGTTAACAGTGTTTAGAGTGATTTGGAGTTTAGGTTTAGCCACCCAGGTTTAAGTTTTAGGGGTTAGAGTTTAGGGTTGAGTGTCTGATTTAGTGTTTAGTTTAGGAGTTTAAATTGAGTTAAGGTTTAAGGTTTAAGTTTATAGTTAAGTGTTTATAGTTTTAAGATTTAGGTTTATAGTTAGTGTAGGAGTTTTGATTTATAGTTTATTTAGGGTTTAAGGTTTAAGGTTTAGTTTAACAAGTTTAGAGGTTTTGAGTTTATAGTTTATATTTACAGGTTATAGGTTTATTTATAATTTTAGGAGTTTAGGGTTTAGGGTTTAAGGTTTAGAGTTTAGGTTTAGGGTTAGTTTAAGGTTTAGAGTTAGGGTTACGGTTTAGGGTTTAGGGTTTAGGGTTTATGGTTTAGGGTTAGTTTAGGGTTCAAGGTTTTTTAGGGTTTATAGTTTAGAGTTTAGGGTTTTGGGTTTAGAATTTAGGGTTTAGGATTTAGGGTTTTGGGATTTATGGTAGTAGGTTTGGGGTTTAGTGTTTAGGGTTTAGGGCTAGTTTTAGGGTTTAGGGTTTAGGGTTAGGTTTATTATATATATATATATATATATATATATATATATATATATATATATTATATATATATATATTCTCTCTATATATATAAATTTGTATGTTTAGGTTTATTTGGTTTATTGTTTATTTAGTTTAGTTTATTTTATTTTTTATTTCAATTTAGGTTTATTTTATTTATTTATTTTAGGTTCATTTATTTTATTTTATGTTTTAAATTTAGTTTATTTTTTATTTTAGGTTTAGGTTTATTTTTAGCATACTTTTATTTTTATTTGATTTTTAGGTTTTAATTTGATTTTTTATTTTTATGTTTCGATTTAGGTTTTTATTTTATTTTTTTAGGTTTATGTTTTATGTTTTTTATTTTAAGTTTATTTTTAGGTTTTATTTTTTAGTTTAAGTTTAGGTTTTTTTACTTTATTTTATTTTATTTAGTTTAGGTTTAATATTAGGTTTAGTTTATTTTAGGTTTAGGTTTAGCTTTTATTTATTTTAGTTTAGTTTATTTTACTTTAGGTTTAAGTTTATTTTATTTTTATTTTAGGTGTAGGTTTTGTTTTTTTAGTTTAGGGTTTATGTTTTATTTATTATTTATTTTAGGCTTTATTTTTAGGTTTAATCTTTAGGTTTTTGTTTTTATTTAGCTTTTATTTTAATTTACATTTATTTTTGGTTTTTTATTTTTTTAGTTTAGTTTAGGTTTTTATTTTATTTTAGTTTAGTTTTTATTTTTTATTTTATTTTCTTTTAAGGTTTAGGTTTAGGTCTAGGTTTTAGTTATGCTTATTTATTTATTTTATTTTTTATTTTATCTAGTTTATGTTTAGGTTTTTAGCTTTTTAGGGTTTAGGGTTTATGGGTTTTTTTTGGGTTTAGGGTTTAGGTTTATGATTTTTTTTGGGTTTAGGGTTTAGGATTTAGGGTTTAGGTTTTATGGTTTAGGGTTTAGGGTTTAGGGTTTAGGGTTTTAGGGTTTAGGATTTAGGGTTTAGGGTTTAAGGTTTTAGGTTTTAGGTTTACAGTTCAGGTTTTAGTTTAGGGTTTATAGTTTATGGTTTTTTTAACAAAGAATAAATTTACATTCAACGTTTCTTCTTTTCTATTTCATCAACCAAGTAACACACCAAGTTTTCTAAGACACAAGCAATGACGTAGATCAAAAATGAGCATGCTTAGAGCAAATAAAAACCCTAGATAACTAGAGCCATCTCGATTATAAAGACACAATTTCATAAGCAGTAGATCGGATGGGCCATTCTTCAGTTTCTCCAGTTCCCATCAGAGCCACCCTGACCTTTCAAGTAGCGAGATCCACCATCATATCCCCGATCTCTCCCTCCGCCACCACCACCTCTAATCGCACCTCACACACCACCACTACTTTGACCACCACCTCCATATCTCTCAGATCCCTCAACCTGATGATAGTGCCACACACCTTCTCCACCTTGAACTAGATTGAGCACGGTTGGATATTTTATAGTCAGGTTCTTCGTTCTTAGGGTTTAAGTTTAAGTTTTGTTTTATTTGGTTTTAGGGTTTAGGTTTATTTTTTAATTTATTTAGTTACTTGAGGTTTAGGTTTAGGGTTTGGGGTTTATGGTTTAGGGTTTAGGGTTTAGGGTTAGGGTTTAGGGTTTAGGGTTTAGGGTTTAGGGTTTCAGATTTAGGGTTTAGAGTTTAGGGTTTTATGGTTTAGGGTTGTAGGATTAGGGTTGTAGGTTTAGGGTTTAGGTTTTAGGGTTAGTTTTAGGTTTTAGAATTAAGGGTTTAGGGTTTTTTGTTTAAGTTATGTAAACCGGTAGGTTTAGGTTTATTTAGTTTATTTTTTATTTATTTGAGTTTGTTTCATTTCTTATTTTGCTATAGGTTTATTTTTTATTTTTACTTAGTTTAGTTTATTTAATTTAGGCCTATTTATTTTAGTTTAGGTTTTTTTTTTTTATTATTTTTTAGGTTTTAGTTTATTTTTTGGTTGAGTTTTATTTTTATTTTATTTTTTGGGTTTAGGTTTTATTTTTATTTTAGGTTTAGGTTTAGGTTTTAAATTTATTTCTTTAGATTTAGGTTTTAGGTTTTATTTTATATTCATTTTTAGGTTTTATTTTTTAGTTAAGGTTTGGGTTTATTTTATTTTATTTAGTTTAGGTTTAGTTTATTTTAGTTTAGGTTTAGGTTTATTTTATTTTTATTTTAGGTTTAGGTTTTCTTTTTTAGTTTAGGGTTTAGGTTTTATTTTTTATTTATTTTTAGGTTTAGGTTTTAGGTAGTTTTATTTTATTATATAGGTTTATTTTATTTTATTTGGGCTTTAATTTTTAGTTTTAGGTTAGTTTATTTATTTATTTTTTAGTTTTTTTAATTTTTATTTATTTTTTTTAAGTTTAGGTTTAGGTTTTAGTTTAGAATTTTATTTTATTTAGGTTAAAGTATTTTTATTATTTTATTTTTATGTTTTATTTAGTTTAGGTTTAGGTTTTTAGGTTTTTAGGGTGTAGCATTTAAGGTTTAGTGTTTAGGGTTTAGGATTTAGTTTAGGGTTTAGGGTTTTCAGTTTAAGGTTTAGTGTTTAGGCTTTAGGGTTTTGAGTTTAGAGAGTTTAGGGTTTAGGTTTTAGGGATTAGGTTTAATTTAGGGTTCAGGGCTTTGATTTAGGGTTAGGATTTTTAGGGTTTAGGGTTTAGGGTTTAGGGTTAGTTTAAGGTTTATGGTTTTAGATTTTTGGATTTAGGGTTTAGCATTTAGTTTAGTTTAGGTTAGGGTTAGTTTAGGTTTTTTTTAGGTTTAGGTTTAGGTTTAGGGTTAGTTTAGGGTTTAGTGTAAGGTTTAGCTTTAGTTTAGGGTTTAGGTTTGGGTTAAACATTTAGGTGTGTAGGTTTAGAGTTTAGGGTTTAGGGTTTAGGGTTTAGGATTTAGGGTTTTTTTTTTAAAAAAAAGTAATCTGGTAGTTTTATGTTTATTTAGTTTATTTTTATTTATTTTAGTTTTTTTATTTTTTATTTTTATTTAGGCTTACTTTTTATTTTTGTTTAGTTTTATCTTTTAGGTTTATTTATTTTAATTTAGGTTTTATTTTAGTTTATTTTTTAGGTTTATCTTTGAGGTTTATGTTTATTTTTTAGTTTATTTTTATTTTATTTTATCTTTAAGTTTAGGTTTTATTCTTTATTTTTAAGTTTAGGTTTAGGTTTTTTTTTATTTTTTTAGGTTTAGGTTTTTTTATTTTAGGTTTATTTTTTATGTTTTATTTTTTTTGTTTAGGTTTAGGTTTATTTTTTAATTTATTTTATATTTAGTTTATGTTTAGTTTATTTTAGGTTTATGTTAAGGTTTAGGTTTAGGGTTTATTTATTTTAGTTTTGTTTATTTTAGTTCATGTTTATTTTATTTTGTTTATTTTAGATTAAGGTTTTTTTTTAGTTTGGGGTTCAAGTTTTATTTTTTATTTATTTATAGATTTTTAGGTTTATTTCTTTAGGTTTAGGTTTTTATTTAGTTTTTATTTTATTTTATTTTAGGTTTATTTTATTTAGGGTTTAGAGTTTAAGGTTTAGGGTTTAGAGATTTAGGGTTTTGGGTTTAAGGTTTAGGATTTAGGGTTTAGGTTTTAATATTTTTTGGTTTATTTAGGGTTTAGGGTTGTAGGTTTAGGGTTAGGTTTTTATGGTTTGGTTAGTTTTAGGTTTAGGGTTTATTTATTTTCTTTAATTTTTTAATTTTTAATTTTCTAATTTTATTTTTTTTTTATTAGTAAACTTGTGCTTAGGTTTATTTAGTTTATTTTTTATTTATTTTAATTTATTTTATTTTATTTTATTTAGGTTTTTTTTATTTTATTTTTTTTACTTATTTATTCTAGGTTTATTTTTAGTTTTGGTTTTTTATATTTAGTATTAATTTATTTATTTTACGTTTTATTTTTGGTTATTTTTAGGACTAACTTTTTATGTAGTTTTTCTTTTATTTTATTTTAGGTTTATTTTAGTTTTATTTTAGGTTTAGTTTTAATTTATTTAGGTTTTTTATTTTATAATTTAGTTTAGGTTTTTATTTATTTTATTTTAGTTTTTATTATTTATTTTATTTTCTTTTTAGGTTAAGGTTTAGGTTTTATTTTTAGGTTTTATTTTATTTTATTTTATTTATTTTATTTATTTATTTTTGGTTTAGGTTTATTTATTTATTTTATTTTAAGTTTTATTTTATTTAGGTTTAGCTTATTAGCTTTTTAGGGTATAGTGTTTAGGGTTAGTTTAGGGTTTAGGGTTTAGGGGCTTCTTTTGGGTTAGGGTTAAGGTTTTATTGTTTATGGTTTAGGGTTTAAGGTTTCAGGATTTAGGGTTTAGGGTTTTGGATTTTTAGGATTAGGTTTTAAGGTTTAGGGAGGGTTTAAGTTCTAGGTTTAGGGTTCAGATTTTAGTTATGATTTAAGGTTTTTGGTTTTTTTTAATAGAGAACAAATTCAAATTCATTTCTTCTTTTCAATTTCATCAACCAAGTAACACACCAAGTTTTCTTAGACACAAGCGATGACATAGATAATAAATGAGCATGGATTGAGCAAATCAAAAACCCTAGATAATTATATTCATCTCCACTATAAAGACACAGTTCCATAATAGCGGGTCAGATCCGTCTTGTTTCTCTAGTTCCCCATAACCACCCGACCTCTAGTAGCGAGATCCACCATCACCCCAATCTCTCCCTCGCCACCACCACAGTTTGTAACCTCTCCTCCACATCCATAACCACCATTACTCCACCACCTCCATCCACCCTCCAGTCCCCACCACCACCATAATAGGGCCTCCTCACCTCCACCATCTAGACTAAGCCTGGTTGACGGTGACATTCCTACCATCAAGGTTCTGCCCATTCTTAAGGTTTATGTTTAGGTTTATTAGGTTTTAGGGTTTAGGTTTATTTTTTAATTTATTTAGTTACTTTAGGTTTAGGTTTAGGATTTAGAGTTTATTTAGGGTTTATGATTTAGGGATTAGGGTTTAGGGTTTAGGGTTTAGGGTTTAGGGTTTTAGGGTTTAGGGTTTAGGGTTTTGTGTTTAGGGTTTAGGGTTTAGGGTTTAGGGTTTAGGTAGGGTTTATGGATTTTATGTTTTTTTTATTTTTTTTTAATTAAGTAAGCAAATAGGTTTATGTTTATTAAGTTTATTTTAATTTCTAATTTAATTTAGTTTAATTTATTTATTTTTTATTTTTATATATATATATATATATATGTATGTATATATTTATTTATTTAATTTAGTTTATTTATTTTAGGTTAATTTATTTTAGTTTAGGTTTTTTATTTTAGTTTATTTTTTAGGTTTAGGTTTAGGTTTAAGTTTATTTTTTAGTTGAGTTTTTTTTTTTTTTTTTTTAAGGTTTAGGTTTTATTTTTTATTTTTTTTGCTTATGTTTAGGTTTTTATTTTATTTTTTTAGCTTTCAATTTTAGGTTTTTATTTTAAGTTTACTTCTAGGTTTTATTTTTTGGCTTTGGTTTAGGTTTACTTTTAGTTTAGTTTATTTTATTTAGTTAGGTTTAGGTTTAGGTTTAGTTTATTTTAGGTTTAGGCTTTATTTATTTTATTTAGTTTATTTTGTTTATTGATTTATTTTATTTTATTTATTTTATTTTTAGGTTTAGGTTTTAGTTTAGAGTTTAGGTTTTATTTTTAATTTATATTTAGGTTTATTTTTTAGGTTTAGGTTTCTATTTTGTTTTTATTTTATTTTATTTTATTTTTCTTTTACGTTTAGTTTTTATTTTAATCAGGTTCTTTATTTTTAGGTTTACTTTATTTTATAGTTTAATTTAGGTTTATATTTATTTTATTTTACTTTATTTTATTTTATTTTTAGGTTTAGGTTTTGGTTTTGGATTAGTATTTTATTTTATTTTATGTAGGTTTATTTATATATATTTTATTTTAGTTTTTTTTTTGGTTTTTTTTTAGGTTTTAGGTTTTAGGGTTTATGGTTAGGGTTTTAAGGTTTAGGGTTTTAGTGTTTAGGGTTAGGGCTTAGGGTTTAGGGTTTAGGCTTTAGGGTTTTGGGTTTTTACAGTTTAGGGTTTAGGGTTAGCTTAGGGTTTAGGGGTTTTCTTTTTTAATTAAGTAAACTAGTAGGTTTAGGTTTATTTACTTTTATTATTTATTTTAGTTTATTTTATTTCTCTTTTAAATTATGTTTAATTTTATTTTATTTGTTTACTTTATTTATTTCAATTTAGGTTTTATTTTTTTTTTAGGTTTAGGTTTTGGTTTAGGTTTTAGCTGAGTTTTATTTTTTTTATTTTTTAGGTTAATGTTTTAATTTTTATTTTTAGGTTTAGGTTTTTATTTAATTTTATTTTTTTAGGTTTAGGTTTTAGGTTTTTATTTTAGGTTCATTTTTAGGTTTTATTTTTTAGTTTAGGTTCAAGTTTATTTTTAGTTTTTATTTTATTTATTTTAGGTTTAGGTTTAGTTTTAGTTTACTTTAGGTTTAGGTTTGGGTTTTATTTATTTTAGTTTAGGTTTTTGTTTATTTTATTTAGTTTATTTTATTTTTATTTCAGGTTTAGGTTTTTTTTATTTTTAGGTTTAGGTTTAGGTTTAGGTTTATTTAGTTTTATTTTTTTTATTTGTTAGGTTAATGTTTTATATTTTTTTTTAGGTTTAGGGTTATGTTTTGTTTTATTTTAGGTTTAGGTTTTAGATTTTTTATTAGGTTCATTTTAGGTTTTATTTTTTAGTTTAGGTTAGTTTATTTTAGTTTATTTTATTTTATTTAGTTTAGGTTTAGGTTTATGTTTTGTTTACTTTAGATTTAGGTTTGGGTTTTATTTATTTTTTTAGTTTATGTTTAGGTTTTTATTTTATTTATTTTTATTATTGGTGTAGTTTTTTTTAGTTTAGGTTTAGGTTTTATTTTTATTTAATTTTAGGTTTAATTTTATGTTTAGGTTTTATTTAGTTTTATTTTATTTTATTTTAGGTTTATTTCATTTTATTTTATGTTTAGTTTTATTTTATTTAGTTTTTAATTTAAGTTTATTATATATATTTTTTTAGGGTTTAGGTTATTATTTATTTTATTTTTATTAGTTTATTTTGTTTTATTTTTAGGTTTAGGTTTAGTTTTTAGTTTATGTTTTTATTTTATTATATTTTTTATTTTATTTAGGATTAGGATTTTTTATTTTTTTATTTTTAGGTTTTATATAGTTTAGGTTTAGGTTTTTAGGTTTTTAGGGTTTAAGGTTTAGGGTTTATAATTTAGGATTTAGGGTTTTAGGTTTTAGGGTTTATGGTTTAGGGTTTAGGGTTAGCTTAGGGTTTAGGGTTAGTTTATGGTTTAGTATTTTAGATTTAGGGTTTAGGCTTTTGGGTTTACGGTTTTTGGGTTTAGGGTTTAGGGTCTAGGGTTATTTTAGGGTTTAAGGTTAGGATTTAGGATTTAGGGTTTAGAGTTTAAGGTTTAAGGTTTAAGGTTTTGGGTTTTGGGTTTTGGGTCTAAGTTTTAAGATTTATGGTTTAAGGTTTAGGGTTTAGTCTTTAGTTTTTTTTTTTAATTTTTTTTTTTTTCATGTTTTGGGTTTATGGTTTAGGGTTTATGATTTAGTGTTATGGTTTTTTTAAATTTAAATTTAGGTTTATGATCTATATGTTATTTTTTAAATCATGCAACCATTAGTTTATTTATTTATTTTATTTATTTTTTTATTTATTTTAATTTAATTATTTTTTATAGTTTTTTTTTTATATTATTTTTAGTTTATTTTATTTTAGGTTTATTTATTAGTTTTAGGTTTTATTTTTTTTTAGGTATTTAGGTTTAGTATTTTTTAGTGATTTATTTATTTTAGGTTTAGGTTATTTATTTTTTAGGTTTAGATTTTGGTTTTATTTATTTATTTAGGTTTAAGGTTTTAGTTTTTATTTTAGGTTTATTTTTAGGTTTTCTTTTAAGTTTAGCTAGATTTATTTTTAGTTTAATTTATTTTATTTATAGGTTCAAGTTTAGTTTAGTTTAGTTTAGTGTTTAAGTTTTATTTATTTTATTTTTAGTTTATTTAGTCTTAATAGGTTTATTTTATTCTTAATTTAAGTTTAGCTTTTTTTAGTTTGGGTTTAGGTTTTATTTTTAATTATTTTTGGTTTATTTTTAGGTTTATTATTTAGGTTTAGGTCTTTATTTAGTTACATTCAATGAAGACTTACTCTAGGGACTGAGCACAACCTCTTTACATTACAATGGATGTTGGCAAGATATCTAGAGTTTTGGTTGACCCAGTGTATCAACATTAGTCTAACCATTGCCTACTTTAGGTTCGACATCTCCAAACCCAAAAGAAAGGATGATGTTGAGAGATTTAATGAACAAGGGCCTTGTGGTATTTATTTTGGATATGGGGGGTGGGATACCACGATCATAGGGGGTAGTTTTGAGGTGATGACATAACATTGAGGTATGATGTACTATCTCAAAGATAGAGGCATCATACAACCTAATCATGTAATAAAGACTCTAAGGCATGATGGGTCTGAATGTACCAAAGATTTTCCCTACTTTACATGGATGAATAAAGTAGAGTTTATATTAAACCAGGTTCCTAAGTTCTCTATGGAGGTAAGCCTCCACAGTTAATTACGTCTTAAAAAATAAAATTTCATAAGAATTCTCTCGATTAAAGTATTACATTATCATCTCCAAAGATTTCAATTACCAAATGATTGGTTGTATTTGGAAAATCAATTGGGAAAGTTCAAGAAGATTACTTTGGAATCCAAAAAATAAGTAGGAAATGCTCATGATACCGGAAGCCTAGAGAGCATTCCAATTTATTCTAAGGTTGGGCTTTATAATTTTGAAGTTGAGGAGATTTATATATTTTTAGCTGAAATTTAATTAGATTACTAAGGCTTATAATCCACTAATACAAGGTTGTGGGAATGCCTAAGAGGTGAGGATTTATGCTCGTAGCCCGAAGGAAATAGCTACCTTGGATCCTAAATCTATGGAGCTTTAATACTAGCTAAAGCATGACCTAATCTAAGCGACATGTGGACATAAGGGTGGTTTACCTCCATAAGAGAGAATAAATTGTGACTTATAACCCTGAGTGCCACCAACTAACTCCTCCTACAATTTTAAAACCATGTAGTCTCTTATGAATTGCAAGGTAACTAGGTAGTTATTTAATTAAAAGAGACTAAAGTCTAAACACACTCCTAAGAGACTAGAGCATGAGTGGTATGAGCATATGACTTAATCTATGCAAAATCTTTTCAAATTTTATTTTATTTTTGACACATTATTTTGAGAGAGGCTTTAGATTTCTTATGCCTAAATGCATGATGAAATAGGTTATGGGTCAAATCACTAGAAGAAGGTGTTCTCACCAAAGGGATGCCCTCACGTCAAGCATTCCTTTATCGCAAGGATGGAGATCCATCATGTTCAATAGAGAAAGAATATGCATGCATGATGTAAAACATACAACCATAGAACTAAGGGGATGCTAAATCTTTTAATTATCTTATTTAGGTCTTAGGCTTTATGATAAGGTTATGAGTTTTTTAAAATTTAGTTATGAGTGATTAGTTGAGTAGAAAGTTATTTTTATCCTAATAGCCTAATCGATCCAAGCCACATTAAAAGCATCAATCATTTAAGAAATTATGAAAAGCATAGCCCTAATGTAAAACATAACATCAAACAATTATATAAACTATCATAAAAGAATAAAAGGTCGATGCGTATCGCATAAGAGAAGAAAAAGATGGGTACCTGAGCTCTACCATTATACAACCTGGAATATGAAAGAATAACTATAATTGTATTAAATTCTATGGGGGGTCTTCTTTCTTCATTTCTCCATAAGGCACCCCAGGACAAAGCCTTCTTCCCACAACCCATCCAAATCCCCCATAGCACTAATCCTAATTCCTATTAGAAAAATTACATTTATGAGGGAAAAGTAAATCTATACAAAAAATAGAGGTTAGCTAAACATACATATAATCCCAAGCAATTGTATTTATAATTTAGACTTAGCACCTACACATGGGTAACTAAGCCCACCTTCCTAACTTGGATTATGCTTAAGGATTAAAGCAACTACAAAAGAGCATTCACATTTATTTTAAGCATCCATTAAGCATAATCCCTTGGCAAAAAATATGATTAAGATAATATTGGCCTATCATCTAGTCTATGAAGCATACACCCTAACATCCAATCTAAAATAATACATCATAAAACAAAACATACATCACATCATACACCATCCTAACTTAGAGCTAGAAGTGGTGACTTAATTCTAATGTGTGTATTAAGGCTTGTGTGGTAAGTCTTGTTAGGCATTAGTGTTGTATTTTCTAAGTGTATAAGGATTCAATTTAACATGAAAGGTTGATTTCACCTGAAGTAGTTTAATTGATTTGAGAATTTTAATTTGTGTTTTTTTTCATTTCATTACACTTAGCAACTAAGTGTTATAAAGAGAGGAAAAGAGGATTGCCCTTTCATCCCTACATTAAGTCACTTTCTAAAGTATATTAATTTGATTTAGTTCTCTTTAGTGAATGGCTTATTAAATGATTTATTTAATCCTAAGTTTAGTTGACTTTAAATAATCCTATTCAAAATGAAAGGCATCTTAAGATTAATTTAATTCAATTACTACCACATGGCATATATATTAATTCATTCCTTTCCATCATATGTAACATGCATATGATTTAATCCTAAGTGTATCTATACATGCAACATATTTTAGCACACTTAAATGATGAATGTATGTATGTTTAGAATTTATGTTTTATTTGATTGAATTATTTAAACATATTAATTTAAAACTTTATCCAATTTCTTATACAAAAGGACATAAGAATGAAATTAAATAGGTATGTTAAACTGGGAAGTGAGGTAATCAAATGACCTCCTTGAGCTAGCTAAAAGCCTCGTATTCTCTACTATATACCCATTTGCATTCAAACATATGTAAATTCATATACATGAACATAGAAGTAAGCTCCAAATCATATGCTAATTAATTCAACCACTTAGTCAATTATGAATGCATGCAATTTTAATGTAAAATGGGATTTTCATTCACTAATCACATATACATATACATGTACAAAGATATAAGCAAGTACTTATCATTGTTAAACCGGGAAGTGAGGTAAATGACTTTGGGGCTAACTAAAGCCTCATATTCCCGGGATATCCAGACAACATACTTGCTTTCCTTGGACACACATGGATGTATAAATAAATGCGAAAAAGAAAATCATGCAAAGATTGTATATTTTTTTTGATTGAATCATTTATATATATGAATTAAAGTTCTATCCAAATTCTAATGTTAAAATACATAAGAATGAAATTAAATGGGTACGTACCATTGTTAAACTAAGGAAGTGAGGTAATCAAATGACTTCCTTGGGGCTAGCTAAAGCCTCATGTTCCTGGGATGTCCAGACTATATACCCATTACCATTCAATCTTTTATAAATCAACACATGAATATAGGAAAGAGAACTCAACATTCATATGCTTAAGCTATATGCACATGCATTTCTTATGTATTTATAACTTGTATCATAACACATATTATTATTCATTTATAAGCTTTCAAAAAATACATTTGATTTAATAGTGATAATACACATATATTAAATTAAATCAACACATGTAAGCTTACATAAAGGAAATCCATTATCTTTTACTTGATTTTGAAAAGATGGATGCATGAATTCAAATGAGATACCAAATTTAACATGATTGGAAAGAGGACAATCAAATATAAGCATGTGATTCATTCAACCAAACTAGTTCTTAAGGACAATCAAATTAAATAAGATTGTTTAAAGCAAACCAAAGCTTTATTAATTAAGTTTTGGATTTGATTTTATTTAAAGAGGAGAAGAGAAATCATTACTTGCTATTTTAAACCCATCCCACATTAGTGATTTGATTTAATTTAAGGAAATGTAATTAAGTTGATTTTATGGGTTGATTAAGTTGAACCCTTAATGGGTTAATTAAGATTAATGAATTAATTACCCTTACCTATGTCACCTTAAAGTAATTAACTAAATAATTATGAGTCGACAAGATATGCATGGAAAATAAACTTGCAATGATCTTAAGAAATAAAAGGGGCCTAATACAGTTGGCTCAAGATTAATAGTTAATTAGATTAAGGGACTTAATTAATTACTTTTATGATTTTCCCACAGATATGGACTAACCATAATTTCATTAAACTCCTTTAGGTTATTAAAAACATAAAGAACTATCGCATGATTTAATTAATTAAGGTCTAATGTGATTATGATTTCAATTTGATTAAGTGATTTAATTAATTTATTAAATCTTAATTAATTTCATTTTAAAAAAGGGTGAAATGAACTTGGAAAGGGGTCCCAACCCTAGTTCACTTATTGAACAATGATTAATAAACTTAATTAATTTTTACTATTCATGGGATTAATTAATCATTAATTAACTTTAAAAAGTAGTTAAGGTTTAATTAGTCAATTTTACTAATTAAGTGAGCAATAAATCCTAAGAAATTCATGGGAGGAAGAGGTCATTCCATTAAATTATCCCACAAAAAATTAGATTAATTTCTCAAGTAATTAAGGAGTAATTAAGCTAATTACTTTTGTAATTAAATATTAATTACTGTTCAAAATTAGTTAAGATCATTTTTAAATTAATTCCTCCTCAAAATACTTTAAAATGAGTATTTATTTGCATTTTTTATTTCTATGATTTTAATAATTTTTAGAAGTTTCACCATTAAAAATGATTAATTATGCCTAATTAAAGCCTAATCCTATCATGCATGCACGATGTGGCACACTTTCCATGGCGGGATTGGCTACTTAAAACTTATCCAACTTAGCACCTTTGTGGCGGTGGACGTGCTTTCCGCCTTTCATCCGAAGATTGGATGGCTACGATTAATCCCAAACTTAATAGATTAAATCGCGATCTAGCGATCTAATCATGATCCCATTTTGATCAAGAAAAAATGGAGTGTGTGTGATCTAATGTCACGAATGAAGAATGGAGTCCGTCATATTGCTCACTTGATTCAAGCTTACCCGAAAAAATCAACTAAAAGGATCCCACACCTCATGACATCAATCGAGGGGATCCAATGGTCAAGATGTAAGTTTTCTTCAAAAGGTCCAACCCATTTTTCCTAAGGATCAAATTTGGAAGCATACCTCACCAGAGCTCAAGACGCTCAAATGATTAAGGAAGCTTCATCTAGTTGAGAAGAAGCCCTATTAAGAAGCAATTGGATCAAACTTGATGTTCGCTAAGGCCATAACCAATGATTTGGAGCTCGACTTTGATCAAAGTCCCACCTGCTCGAAGCTTGGGAGAGATGATTCATTCGCTGATGAGGCAGGAAGGTGTGTGCAAAGTTAATTTGAGTTTGATGGAGAAATGGGTATGTTAGGTCAAAATGGGAGTGTCCTATTTTGGGATGTACAGGAATGTTATTTTTTGATTGAGGAATGGGCTTGGGAGCTTAGAGAATGGCTCTAGGAACTCATCTTGAGTATCTAGGCTCTGAAGAATGATTTTTGTGTGTATTTGAGTGGAAATGAGGTGGTGTATACCCACCTTCATCTTTACTGGATGATGGGATCAGGTTTGGCTTCTAATGACCATCCGTGATCTCGGAGTCTTGGTGGAGGAGGTGAGTTGCTGCTTGGTTGGTTGAAGGTGGAGGTGGTCCAAGGAGGAATCATGGGTGTCCTATGGGTTTCAAATTCTTCAATGCGGAGGGTGAGGTGATTTCACCTCCCATGGTTCATGGCTGATCCAACTACCCCTTAGGTTAGGTTGGGCAGTGTCCTAGGTGCCTAGGTGGACCATTGGGAGAGTACCAAGTGGCCAAGAATTGGAAATGACCACTTACATGGGTGATTTGCCTCATGTGATGCCCTTGACCAATGGTAAATGATCATTTGGCATTGATTTGATTTGGCTATTTTGAAATGAACCAAAAGTGGGTTAGCCCAAATTTCAAGTCAATTGGAGTTGATTTGGTTAGGTTTTGCTCAATTTAACTCATTTAGATCAAATTGGGTTAGGTTGAGTCAAGTTGACAACCAAATTAGGTCAAACCAAGGGGGGTTAAGTTCATATGATCATTTGGGATGTTTGGTTCAATTAGTTTGGTTTAGTTTGGCTTAGATTTGATTTTGGCTCATTTGAATTCATTTGGGTCAAATGGGTTAACAATGACCAAATTGGCCAAATTGGTAGTTGTGTTTTGGTTTAGTTGACCAATTGAAGATGATTGTAGGCTTTGGTTTCAATAATTGGATTTAGTTTTGATTTAGGATAACTTGAACCTTTAGGTCAATTTGGGCTAAGTAGGTCAATTGATTCAATTGGGTCCAATCATGGCTTTGGTCAAGTTCTACAATCAATTTGGAATGAACTTAAGCCAATCAATTTGGTTTATATTTTGATTTGACCCAATTTGGTCTTTAAGTCAATTTGGGTAACAAATAAGAGGGCCAATTGGGTTTTGACTCAATTGAAGGTCAAGTCATATTCAAATATTGATTTGATTTGATATGAATCATTGGTTTCAAGGATTTGGCTTAGTTGTAATTTGGTTTTGGGTTCATATGGGTTAAGGTTGACTTGGTCAAATGACCAAGTTGACTTGGTTTGACCTAATTTTTGATAATTGATCAACCTAGGACGATCAACAATCATGATGGGAGTTTTGATTAGCTTAGTTCAATCAAATTTTGGTAAGATTCAATAGTCAAATTGGCCACTTTGGGTCACCAATTGGTTTAGTTTAGGTTTGAGTTTTGATGATTTAAATGTATATTTTATTTAAATTTGTGAATACAATTGAAAATATGATTGATTTGTGAGAAAATCAATTGAGTTTGACATGATTTGATTAAGATTTGGCCAAGTCCATGGGATAGGTCATATGGCTTAGAAGGGTTTTGATTTAATTTGATTTAGTTTTGACCACTTGAATGTTGATTTGATTTATATTTAGGAAGATGATTGAAGATATAAATTGATTATACAAAATCAATTCATTTTAAATTGATTTGGATTAATATTTGGCTAAGTCCATGGGATAGGTCATATGGCTTAGGAAAGGTTTCAAGTTCAGATTTGATCATGGGCTTCAATCATTTGGTTTTGGAATTTGGGTTTGGATTTGGAGTTGAATTTGATGTTTGAATTGAACTTGAGTTTTGGTTTGAGAAGGTGAACATGGATTGGATTTGGGTTGTAGGGTAGGTGGATTATCCTAATGCCTAAGGCATAACCTAATCCTATGGTTAACCCTTCTAAGTATTTAGGCTTAGGTTAAGTGTTTACCTAATTGTTAGAAGTGTCTTATGACTAGGGAAGTCTTAGTATCTAGAATACTCCTAAGTCTAAGATGGGAAGATTGAATCCACACTCTAAAAGTGAGGTCAATAGGCCTTAGGCTCCATAGTGTTGCCCTTGGAGATAAATGATTAGAGGTACATCTTTCAAAGCTTTGTTGGGAGACCATGCAAATGTGAGAACAACATAGTTCCATCCTCTCTACATCAGTGTATGAGGTTCATGAGAGGTGGGATCATCTATTATGTCAAAGAAGATCTCAAGCCATTTATAGTTTACAAGGACATATATGAGGATGCTACACCTCTCTCAAAATCAACAAGTCTATTCTCGAACTTGGCTAAAGTTTAAAAATAAAAGAAAAAGAAAAAGAAAAGAAAAAAAAGAGAAATAGAAAAAGTAAACAAAAGAGAAAATGAATAAAAAAAATAAAAGGGAGCAGGAATAGACATAGAGGAGGAAGTGGAGCTTGACATTATAACACCCCATTACTCCATTCAAACATATGAGATGACCTAACCTCCACCAGAAGAGGAAAAGCCAATTTAGAGGTAGTCTGTGGGTGGAAAACCTTATTGGCCCTCAAATAGAATATATGTCCCATATCGAGTACACCCATATAGACCTAGAATCCTGTAGGATGAGTCTTATATGGTTAGCATAGCTTTTTTCAATAGTAGATTCCCTTGGAGGTACACTTACGATAGTGATGAAGATTGGGCTCCAAAGCAAAGCATAAGTGTATCCAAGTCTATATGTGAATTATCAGGGGAACCTTAGCTCTAACCTCACTTTCCTCTCAAAAGTTGAGGGTTTGGTAGTTAAGAAGCCCCTAAGTCATCCAGATGTGAAGACTCAGAGGTTCTATTTGGGAGAATCATCCTCAAGTCAAGAAGTTATTGTAGAACTCAAGGATGATTCATATAAGGATTTTATAGAATTACCTTTTGATTAGTACTTTACTTGTGTTCATAATTTAGCAAAGATAGGGTTAATCCCACACACTTCGTCAAAGCATAGGTCATACTACTTTGAAAGAATATGGAAGAATAAATGCAAAAGCTCTCAATCAAGATTGGGAGGGATAGATATATAGGGTCCAATCGATGATGATGATTACTACTAGGCATTGCCAATCATTTGGAATATGATAGGTTCTTTTCAAATCACATTAACTCATATGAGGAGTGCTTTAGAATCTTCAAATGATCTAATGATTTTGAAGTCAAAGATGCACCAGAGTTCAAAGAAGAGATCAAGTCAACCATCAAGCTCAAGAAATCAACTTAGAAGAAGATCTACACCAACATAGATCATTCTCTTTGTTGAATGAAATTGAAATCAATGACTTAGTTAGGCTATTGATTGAGTTTAAGGATTGCATATGGAGTTATGAAGAGATGCCTAGATTGGCTCCTCACGTAATGACTATAGAAATAGAGCTAACCCTATCAAGCAAGCTAGATGCATGAGACATTAGACATAACAAAATAGGTCATTTATGAAGTCAAGAAATTGATCGATGAGGGCTTCATCCGGAAGAAAAAAAATACCTACCTGGTTAGCTATCATCCAAGAAAGAAAAGAATGGCCATATTCACATATGCATCTATTTTAGGGACTTAAATAAAGCATGTCCAAAAGATGAATTTCCACTATCAATCATAGAGTTGACATTCCTCATCTCATGCTCTTTTCATGGATGGCTCCTCTAGATATAACCAAATAAAGGTGGCCCTTGAAGATGTAAGAAACACTACTTTTAGAACCCCGATTGGAATCTATTGCTATGAGGCCATGTCTTTCAGCCTTAAAATGATGCTACATAAAGACTATGACTATGAATGAATTCATTCATTCATCATCAAGTAGAGCTATGTCGATGATCTCATGGTCAAAAGTAGAAAAAGGAAGACCATCTCTTTCACTTGAGAGTAGTTTTCAAGTTAAGATAATTTAATCAAAATGAACCCGAATGTGCATTCAGAGTAGCTTCAAAGAAATTCCTTGGGTTTGTTGTTCGACACTATAGAATCAAAATCAAACTAGAGAAGATCAAGGTGATATTAAAAATGCCACCCCTAAAAGTTTAACTCAACTTAGATCATTCTAAGGGAAGTTGGCATATCTAAGATGATATATATCCAACTTATCGAAGATGTCACCATTCTCCTTATCAAAAGGATGCCAAGTTCAAGTGGGATGACAAGTGTGAGCATCCCTTAAAGACATCAAGCATTACCGATGATGCCGGTTCTAGCACTCTATCCGTAAGTCGCTTCATACTTTACACCGAAGTTAGATGATTCTCCTTTGTTGGCCAGCCAATGATGAAGGGAATGAAAACACACTCTACTACGCCATCATCTAATCCTCTAAGGATAATTATCCACCTATTGAGAAGCATTGCCTACCTTTAAATTTTTGCATCCCAAAAGCTACAACACTACATGCTTCTCATAAGGTGTACTTAATCTCGATCAATCCAATTATAGTATCTCAGACATGATCCTCTTGAATTTGACATTACCTTCATGCCCCTCCTGGTGGTGAAAGGACAAGCACTAGCAAATTTCTTAGACACACCACTTCTTTAGTGATGATCTCCATGAACAAATCATGAACTTAGGGGATATTAGCATTCACTACTGGGAGATGTACTTTGATGGTGCGGCTTGCTCTCAAAGAGGAGAAGAACAGGGCTAGGAATAATTCTCTTAACTCTAGACCATGATGTGATGAGATTCTCATATCATTTGTCCAATCTTTGTACCAATAATGAAGCTAAATATGAAGTTTTGATTGCTGGTATAACGTTAGCCATTACTCTAAGCATCCAAAACATCAACATCTTCAGAGTTTCTTAGCCAGTTATCAACCAAAGGACAGCACATACTTATTGGCCCAAATCCAAGAGGTTACCATTTGTAAAATTCCTTGAGGAGAGAACACTATAGCATATGCTTCAGCCAAGCTTGCTAAGGAGTTAACATGTTTGGAGGATGAGTCCATATCAATAAAGGTCCAAAATAGACAAGTTTTATCTCTTACTGATATTGATCTCATGAAAAAGTACTCTCTTGAAGGGGAGGTTGTCATTGCCAAGAAGGATAAGGAGTTAGATTGAAGGCAACTATTTATGGATTACCTAAATAAAGGAAAACTACCTCAAGAAAAGTCCCAGGCCCATAAGAAGTAGTAGAGAGAACTTTCCTACGCTCTTGTGGATGGTGTCTTGTATCGATAGTCTTTCGATCATATGTGATTATGTTGTTTAAACAAGAATGAAGCCCCTAAGATCGTGATCGAGGTACACTCAGGATTATGGGGAGCTGACCAATCTAGTCCAAAGATGAAAGCCAATATCAAGAGACTAGGATACTACTGTTCATCTATGATAAAAAATTGTGTGGATACAACTACGTGATGCCACCAATGTTAAATACACAGTGTGGTCCTACACCAACCACCTAACATTCTACATCCTAGATTGGCTTCATAATCATTTGAGTGTTGTTCCAACATAGTCGGTATGAATGATACTCACTCTTCTAAGGGTCATTAGTTCATCTTAGATTCTACTGACTACTTTTCCAAATGGGAGAAGGTGATTCTGCTCAGATAGGTCACAACTCAGCATGTGCTCTAGTTTTTTAAGAACCATATCGTATATAGGTTTAGAGTGCCCCAATGAATTATATCTGATAATGGTACTACATTCAAGAGCATCGAGATCAAAAACTTTTCTAGGAGACATAACATAGATTGGAGATATTCTACCATCAACTACCTGAGGGAAACTGGATTAGTTGCAGCCTTCAATAAAACTCTCATCCAAATACTAAAGAAGACACTCGAAAATAACATGTGAAAGTGGTATGAGCAATTAGTTGAAACCTTGTGAGCTTACTACACCACATTTAGAACTCCAACTCTTTACTTCTTTCTCCTTAGAAGCCATTCTACCATTATAACTTTAACTCACATCACGGATAGGATAGCAAGATCATTAAAGTAGAGCGTCAAGTTGTTGTAAGAAGTGCTCAAGGTTTGGAGAGATGCCTCTGCATGTCAAAACCTCAAAAGCTAAAATGATTCAAGCTCATAACAAGTTGGTCCATTCTAGAGCTTTTCAAGTAAGAGAGCTTATTTTGGTTCTAAAGAGACTGATTGTTGCCCATGATAAGATGGGAGGCAAGTTTGAACCCACTTGGGAAGGCCCTTTTTTCCATAGAGAAGGCCTACCCAGGAGAATCTTATCAGCTTATTAATCATAATGGAGAGTGTCCAATGCTTCTAATCAATGGGCTCTACTTAAAGAAATATTATAAATCATGTTTGAAAATAATTATTATCAATAAAAATTCCATTTTGAAGTCAATCTCTTCCATGTTGACAGTATTTTTATTTATGAATCCACCACGATGTGTTTAGGGTAGGTGTAAGGAACCCGAGGGTCAAAAAAACTCCCTTTTGAGGCTAAATAAAATTAAAAAAAATAAAATAAACTCAAATTATTAAAAAATAAACTAAATAAGTTAAATAAACTAAACCTAATACTTTTTAGTTAATTAAAACCTAAACTAAACCTAAACCATAAACCTACAACCCTAAACCCTAAACCTTAAGCCTTAAAACCCTAAACTCTAAAACTTAAACCCTAAACCCTAATTCCTAAACCCTAAACCCTAAACCCTAAACCATAAAACCCTAAACCCTAAACTATAAACCATAAACCCTAAAACCTATAACCATAAACCTTAGACCCTAAAACCTAAACCTTAAACTAACCCTAAACCCTAAACCCTAAACCTTAAACTAACTATAAACTCAAAGAATAGGTAGAAACTTGATGGAATGAACATCACTGTCAGCTACACTCAGTCTAGATTTGGCGGTTGAGGTGAATGTGGCGGTTATCGCAATGGTGGTGGGGGATCTGGAGCTACTGGTGGATATGGAGGTGGTGGTCAGAGTAGTGGTGGCTATGGAGGTGGGAGGAGAGATAGAGGTTATAGTCGTGGTTGTGGCAGAGGGAGATATTGGGGATATGATGGAAGATCCCACTACTCAAGAGGTGGGGGTGGTTCTGATGGGAACTGGAGAAACTAAATAATGGTCGATCTGATCTGGTGCTTATGGAATAATGTCTTTATAGTAGAGATGGTTCTACTTATGTAGGGTTTTTGATTTTCTCTATGGGTGTTTGTTTTTGATCTACATAGTCACTTTTGTCTTAGAAAACTTGGGGTGCTACTTAGTTAATGAAATTAAAAAAATGCACTTTACTACCTCAACCATCGTATAATCCCTTCTAAGGCTAATTTTCCACCCATTGAGAAGCATTGCCTAGCTTTAATCTTTGCATCTCAAAAGCTACAACACTACATGCTTCCTCATAAGCTGAACTTAATCTCTAAGATCAATTCAATACAGTTTCTCATGACACAACCAATGCTATCTAGATGGTTGGCATGATGGTCCATGATCCTCTTATAGTTTGACATTACCTTCCTACCCTCTGTGCAGTGAAAGGATAAGCACTAGCAGATTTCTTAGAAACACACCCACTTTCTGCTGACTCTCTGCTTAGTGATGATATCCTCGATGAACAAATCATGAACTTAGGGGGTACTAGCATTCACCACTGGGAGATGTACTTTGATGCCACAGCTTCCTCTCAAAGAGGAGAAGAATGACAATCTACTATTCCAAGAAAGGCAGGGGTAGGAAAAGTTCTCTTAACTCTGGATGTGATGCAATGATATTTTGATATCATTTGTCTAATCCATGGACCAATAATGAAGCCAAATATGAGGCTCTGATTGTGAGTCTGGAGTTAGCTGTTACTCTAAGCATATAGAAAATCAACATCTTCGAGGATTCTCAGCTAATTATGAACCAAATTGTTGGGTCCTCTAAAGTTATAAAGCCCAAGCTCCATCACTACCACAGGTACACTATATACTTGTTGGCACAAATCCCAGAGGTTACCATTTATAAAATTCCTCGAGGAGAGAATGTTGTAGCGTATATTTTAGCCAAGCTTGTTAATGGGTTGGCATATCTGGAGGATGTGTCCATATCAATAAATGTCCAAAATAGACAAGTCTTATCTCTTATTGATGTTGAACTCAAAAGTACTCTCTTGAAGGGCAGGTTGACATTGCAAAAAAGGATGAGGAGTTAGATTAAAGGCAATCATTCATGGATTACCTAAACAAAAGAGAACTACCTCAGGACAATTCCCAAGCCCATCAGATGAAGCAAAGAGCACATTCCTATCCTATTTTGGATGGTGGTTTATACCGGTGGTCTTTCGATCAAATGTCATTATGTTGTTTAGACAAGCATGAAGCCCATAAGATCATGATCAAGGTGCACTCAAGATTATGTGGAGGTAACCAATCCAGTCCGAAGATGAAAGCCAAGATCAAGATATTTTGATACTATTGGCCATTGATGATCAAAGATTGCATGGATATGGCTAGGCGATGCCACCAATGTCAAATACACGGTGTGGTCCTACACCAACCACCCAACATTCTACATCAAACATTGGCCTCATAGCCATTTGAGTGTTGGGGTACCGACATAGTGAGTCTGATAAATTCTTATTCTTTCAAGGGTCATCAGTTCATCTTAGCTGCGACTGATTACTTTTCCAAATGGGCAAAGGTGATTACGCTCAAAGAGGTCACAACTCAGTACGTACTCTAGTATTTTAAGAACCATATCATATATAGGTTCAGAGTGCCTCGATAAATTATATCTGATAATGGTACTGCATTTAAGAGCACCAAGATCAACAACTTTGCCCGAAGACACAACATTGATTGAAAATATTTTACCATCAACTACTCGAGGGAAAATGGCTTAGCAGAAGCTTACAACAAAACTCCTTTCTCCTTAGTGTATGGGCCTGAAGCCATTCTACCATTAAAAGTTCAACTCTCATCACTAAGGATAGCTTTGAGTAGCAAGATCATAATAAAGCAAAATGCCAAGTTATGGTTAGAAGAGCTCGAAGGTTTGGAGGAGAGATACCTATGGGCATGTCAAAACCTCAAGTTGTACAATGCTAAAATGATTTAAGGTCACAATAAGTTGGTCCATCCTAGAGCTTTTCAAGTAGGAGAGCTTATTTTAGTTTTAAGGAGACTGATTATTGCTCATCATAAGATGGGAGTCAAGTTTAAACCCACTTGGGAAGGCCCTTTTACCATAGAGAAGGCCTATCTAGGAGGATCTTATCAACTTATTAATGATAAGGGAGAGCGCACCATGCTTCTAATCAGTGGGCTCTACTTAAAGAAATATTATAAATCATGTTTAAAAATAATTATCATCAATGAAAATTCTATTTTGAATTCAATCTCTTCCATGTTGAAAGTATTCATTTTTGAATCAACCAATGTGTTTAGGGTAGGTGTAAGGAACCCGAATGACATCTTATCCTTCATCGACACAACACAAACACAAACTATACACAAACATATAAAATAAACAAATATCTTTTATCTTGGGCTACTCTGAGTTAAGATAATGCCCCTAGCGACAATCAAGTAGCTACTCTAGGTCGACGCTACCCTACTAGTGTGTCACCCCAGTGGTCTTCATGCTTTGGAGGATGTAAGTATGCTGTACTTTCCTTCTTTATTTGGTCACTATGCACTGATGAGCACCTCATTAGTTTGGTTAGCCATACTGCATGGTCGGTAAGCTACCTCATGTTGGCTTCATTTAAGAGGATGTGAGTATGCTATGCATTCTTCTTGGATTAGCCTTCATGATCTGACTGGGTCAAGTATATTTAAGGTTTAGGATAAGTCCCCTAGTAGCTCATTCCTTCCTGACTACTTCAAGTCTGGGTTTAGTTCTTCCTCGGGGCTCCCTGCTTAAGAGTCACTCTAGGTCAGATAGCATCTATCCCATCGACAACAGACTATTCTGATGATTAGTTCCACTTGAAAAGTTGTAAGCCAACATGCTTTCTTTCCAAATTGATCATTGCACATCGACTGACACCATAGGTTGGTTGGTTCTCACTATGTTGATGGATACAACAGTCATGCTGACGAATACACCATAGGTTGGTTGGTTCTCGCACCTTAGGATACACCACCCACGGAAGATGTAAGTTTGCTGCACTTTCTCCTTGTGTTGGCCACTGTACACCTATAAGCTTTCTTTTCCTGGGCCCAGGATAATGCCCATAGCAGCACCTCCCCTGTGGGCACTATATTTGGGTCACATATTTTACGACCCCATTTAGACACTACCTAGGTTACTATTGGTTTAGACCATTCCACTTTCTTAGTAACTACCCATGTGGTTGAAGAATCCATCCTATGGATGTGTAGATTCTCCCATTGTTCAGTAAATCTGAGATAGGTCAAGGCTGACATAGCCCCTTCTCAGTGTTATCCCTTGCACACCAACAGGGTCCACATAAACATATAAATAAAATATATATTCACTTATGGATTAGTAGGACACCCTTAGAGGTATCTTTTCCCAAGCAGACATTTTATCTTTATGATAGTGTCAACAAAACTCCATATAGGTATCGCATGACTACTCTTGAGTTGATATAAGTCCCCAGTGGCATTCACTCAGTAGTCGCCCCAAAGTTAGGTTTGATTTAATGTGCTTCCAACAAGTCACCCCACTGGCTATTTCCTACTTTAGAAGATGTCTACTATGCCTTCTTCCTAGCATAACCATTGCACATCGAAAGGCAACCCCTTAGGCTGGCTAGCTCTACCCCACGACTAGTAGATTATCCCTTTGGATTTATAAATCTGAGATAGGACAAGTCTGATATATCCCCTTCTTAGTGGGTCCATCACACACTGACTTGGTCCATAAATTAAATCTATCAAATTTGATTGAGCTCACATCCCCAACAGATATGCCCTCAATTTGAAATCAAACCACAAAACCATATCAAATCACATAAAATTAAGATAAAATTAATCTTGGCTACTTTTGAGTTGACATAAGTCCCCAATGGCATTTACTCGGTAGTCACCCTAGGTCAAGTTTGATTTATTGTGCATCCAACAGGTCACCTTAACAGTTGTTTCTTTCTTTAGAAGATGTAAGTCTGCTATGCGTTCTTCCTAGCACATTCATTGCACATTGAAAGGCAATTCCTTAGGTTGGCTAGCTCTACCCTGCAGTAGGTAGACTATCCTTTTGGATTTGTAAACTTGAGGTCGATCAAGGCTTATATAGCCCCTTCTTAGTGGGTCCAATGCACACCGATAGGGTCCATATGTTAACTCAAATTAAATTAAACCCAATATGATTTTCCCCAATGGATTTAAATCATACCCTCCTCCCTAGTGTAGCCCCAAATCATTTGTAAACAAGTCAAGCAAATAAATAAAACTCAAAACCAACCTACCTAGTGGAGGTGAATTAAAACAACTCCCTAGTAGAGTCTAAATCAATGAAATCCAATCAAACTCTTATTTGGTGGATACATCCCCAAATAAATCTATGAAATCAAACTCAAATCCCTAGCAAATATCCTAAAGTTACTTCCTTAGTGGATGGTTCATATACCCAATCCCTAGTGAACTCGAGCTCATATCTCTAGCAGATGTGCCTCCACATCATTTAAAACAAAATAAATTAATGTATATTTGATCTTAATCCTTGGTGGATTATATATTATTATCCCTAGCGAGTCTTCTTTCCACAAATCATATAATCAAATCAAATTTAGACCTTATCCCCAACAGATTTTTTTTTCTATGCCCTCGATATAGACCCTTCACATGTCATGTCTAATGCATGTGATTCCCTCCATCTCCTCCATGACATGTAATAATCATCAAATCTTATTTCTTCTCTTATGCACACCATTTAATACCTCAACCAAAATAACAATGTATTCATTCAAATTACATGATCTTAACATTATAATCAACATTTTATTTTGTGATGGTGCAAGCTCAAACCAATACAATATCATGCTAAACATATATAGTGTGAATTAACACACTATATTATAATATAATATATGATGTTATATTATAATTTATGATAATATAAAATATTTTCTAACATTGCGCCTCATTAAAATCACTTAAAAGGAACAAATAACAAAATTTTCTCAAAATATGACTAATGTTCATTATGGATGTAAAATTGTTAATTTTGTATTAGAAATGGTACAAAATAGCATAATTTTGGTGTTGCTTCTTGGTGTGTGCCATGAATTTTGCCAAATTCTTACATCTTAACCTTGAAATTAACATTTTTTTTTTTATTTTTGACCCAATGTATTATAACAAAAGTAAAATATACTAAAATGTACAATAACATTTATTAACATACCACCACATTCATATATATATGTGAAGTTATATTGTTATGTACATTATATTTTAATATGATTTTATAAAATATATTATCTTACATTACACCTTAAATGAATGACTTTAAGCAAAAAAATTATAAAATTTGGTTGAAAAATGAACATTTATTTTGGATGAAAAAATCAATTCTTTTGATTAAATGACACACCATAACACCCCCCAATGATGTTCCCTAAAGTTTACCTTAAATTTGGCCCCATCATCTCACCTATAAAATCAGTAATTTTATAAAAAATATACATAAACTCTACTACATCATATATAACAAACTAAAATATACTAAATAACAAGTAGCAATACATAATAGTATGCTATAATGCATGATACGACATTATGTTACGACATCCTATATTATAATACCCTATAACATATTATATTATATTGTATATCACATCATAATGGATTACTTAAGATAATAAGTCATAAAATTAGTCTAAATAAACAAAAACTATATAGTTTAGTCCTACCACTTACATATTTTAAATTGAAATAATAAATTATGATGCCATGCTCAATCTATTATGAATTTGGCCAAATTCCACTAGTTTAAAGTTTAAATCAACATTTTTATAAATAATGCTAGTGTAGGCTTGATAGAATGATTATAAAATACTAAAATAATTTAAAATATGAATAACAATATATAATGATATATTATGGTATACTTTATTGCAACATATAATATTTATTTTGAACATAAAATTTTACTTTTTAGACTATAAGTGGTGTAGCACACCTTTGGTACTACAACATAATTCCCACTTCAAATTTAACCAAATTCATCATCTGATTTATTAAATCAATATTTTTATAATTTATATTAATATAGACTATAGGACACAATACCATAATATACTAAAATATTTCAAAACATTTTATAACATCAAAAACACATCACTACATGCTCAAATATATGATTATGCATTATACTATATGGTATTATAATTTGATTTAAGGTTAGGGTATAGGGTATTCAAATCTAATAGTCAAGGAAAGTCTCTTGAAGACATTTTCTTTAACTACCATAACTATGTTAGATTAGGTCATTCATCTACTCCCAATGACATCTTTATTCAAGGTTTAGGGTTAGGGTTTAGTTTGTAGGATTTAGGGTTTAATTTTGGGTTTAGGTTTAGGGGTTGGGTTTAGGTTTAGGGAGGAGTTTTAGAGTTTAGGGTTTAGTAGGTTTAGGGTTTAGGTTTGGGAGGGGTAGGATTTAAGGTTTAGGATTTAGGGTTTGGGTTTAGAGTTTAGGGAAGGTTTAGGGTTTAAGTTTAGTGTTTAGGTAGACAGGGTTTAGGGTTTAGGGTTTATGGTTTAGGTTTTATGTTTTAGGTTTATGGTTTAAGTTTTAGTTTAGGATTTAGGGTTTAGTGTTTAGGGATTAAGGTTTTTTTAACGGAGAACAAATTCAAATTCAACATTTCTTATTTTGGATTTCATTAACCAAGAAGCACCCCAAGATTCTATGACATAAGTGATGACATAGATAGAAAATGGCAAACATAAAATAAAACCCTCACCATTCTATAAGCAGATCATCTATCTTTCTTCGCTCTTGTTCCCATCAGAACCCTCTTGAGTGGGATATCCACAATGATATCCTAGATCTCTCCCTCCACCACTACCATGACTGTAACCTCCATCGCTCCTCCTACTACCATAACCACCACTACTCTGACCACCACCTCCATACCACACAAACCCCACCACCACTATAATAACCGCTGTCTGCCACCACCACTTGACTGCTAGACTAAGTTCGGTGATGTTTCTATCATCAAGCTTCTACCCATTCTGTGGTTGAGTTGAGTTTAGGTTTAGGTTTAGTTAGTAGTTTAGTTTAGGGTTTGGGGTTTAGTGTTTAGGTGTGTTTTTTTTAGGGTTTAGAGTTTAGGGTTTAGGGTTTAGGTTTTTATGGTTTAGGGTTTTAGAATTTAGGGTTTAGGGTTTAAGGTTTAGGGTTTAGGTTTTAAAGTTTATGGTTTGAAGGTTTAGGGTTTAGGGTTTAGGGTTTAAGGTTTAGGTTTATGGCATAGTTTTTAGGGTTTTAAAAAACCCGCACATTTTAGGTTTATTTAGTTTATTTAGTTTATTTTCTATTTAATTGAGTTTACTTTGTCTTTTATTTTTATTTAGGTTTATTTTTTTATTTTTGTTTAGTTTACTTTATTTATTTTAGGTTTATTTATTTTAATTTATATTTTCTATTTTAGTTTATTTTTTAGGTTTAGGTTTATTTCTTAGTAGAGTTTTATTTTTAGTTTAATTCTCAAGTTTAGGTATTCATATTTTTTTAGGTTTAGGTTAAGTTCTTGTTTACTTTTTTTAGGTTTAAGATTTTATTTTATATTAGGTTTATTTTAGGTTTTATTTTTAGTTTAGGTTTAGTTTATTTTAGTTTATTTTATTTTTTAAGTTTATTTAGGTTTTAGTTTATTTATTTTAGGTTTAGTTTTTGGTTTTATTTATTTTAGTTTAGTTTATTTTAGTTTAGGTTTAGGTTTTATTTTATTTTATTTTATTTTAAGTTTAGGTTTTTTAGTTTAGGATTTTTAATTTTTATATTTATTTTAGATTTTATTTTTTATTTTAAGTTTAAGTTTATTTAATTTTTATTTTAAGTTTTATTTAGGTTTATTTTAATTTTATTTTAATTTTGGTTATTTATATTTTATTTTAGGTTTAGGTTTAAGTTTAGTTTAGTTTTATATTTATTTATTTTATCTTTTAGGTTTATTTATATTTATTTATCTAGGATTAGGGTTTTTGTTTAGGTTTAGATTTAGGGTTTAGTTTAGTAGTCAGTTTAGGAGAGTCAGGTTTAGGGTCAGGTTTAAGTGGGGGGGTTTAGGAGTTTGTGAGTTTAGTGGAGTTAGATTAGTTTATGGTGGTGGGAGGGTGGGGTCAGGGAAAGAAGTTTAGGTTTAGAGGGTTTAGGATTAATTTAGGGTTTTGGGAAGTTTAGGTTAGTTTAGTAAGATTTAAATTTAGTTTTTAAGGTTTAGGGTTTAGGGTTTAAGATTTAGGGTTTAGGGTTTAGGTCTCTTTTTTAAAAAGTAAGTAAACTAGTTGGTTTAGGTTTATTTAGTTTATTTATAATTTATTTCAATTTATTTTTGGTTTTCTATTTATGTTCCCTTTTGATTTTTATTTAGTTTAATTAATTTATTTTAGTTTAGGTTTTTTATTTTACTTTATTTTTTACGTTTATCTTTAGTTTTTTGTTGAGTTTTATTTTTATTTTATTTTTTAGGTTTAGGTTTTTATTTTTATTTTAAGGTTTAGGTTAAGGTTTTTATTTTATTTTCGTAGGTTTTTTTTAGTTTATGTTTTGTTTATTTTATTTATTTTATTTTATTTAGTTTAGTTTAGTTCATTTTAGGTTTAGTTTAGGTTTTATTTATTTTAGTTTAATTTATTTAATTTAGGTTTAGGTTTTTTTTTTTTATTTTTTTAGGATTAGATTTGTTTTATTTATGGTTTAAGTTTTTTTTTATTTATTTTAGGTTTATTTTTTAGGTTTTGGTTTTTATTCAGATTTTATTTTATTTTATTTTAGTTTTATTTTATGTTTAGTTTTTATTTTATTTAGGTTGTTTATTTTTCAGATTATTTATTTTATTTTATTTTAGTTTTTTATTTTTTTATTTTATTTTATTTTTGGTTTATAGGTTTACATTTTAGTTTTTTTTTATTTATTTAATTTTACTTTTAAGGTTTTAGGTTTAGGGTTTAGGTTATTTAGGTATTAAGGGTTTAGTGAAAATTTTAGGGTTTGTGTGGTGGGTTTAGAATTTATGGTTTAGTTTAGAGAGCTTAGGTTTAGTGGTTTTGAGGGTTTAGGTTTGGGTTTAGGTTTAAAGTTTAGGGTTGGGGTTTAGGCCCAGGGTTTAGGTTTAGGGTTTAGGAGTTAGGGTTGGTATTAGGTATGGAGTTTTGTGGGTTATGAGGGTTTTAGGTTAGAGTGGGGTTATTTTAGGTTTTAAGAGGTTGATTTAGGGGGGTTTAGGGTTTAGGTTTAGGGTTTAGGGTTTAGGATTTTTTTATTTTTAAAAAAAAACCCAAGGTGGGTTTATGTAGTTTACTTAGTTTATTTATTATTTATTTTAGTTTATTTTTTTATTTAGGTTTATTTTAATTTTATTTAGTTTAGTTTATTTATTTTAGTTTAGGTTTTATTTAGTTTATAGGTTTATGTTTATGTTTATTTTTTTAGTTTGTTTTATTTTATTTTATTTTTTAGGTTTAGATTTTTTTATTTTATTTTAGGCTTAGGTTTTATTTTATTTTTTTTTATGTTTTAGGTTTTAGATTTAATTTAGGTTTACATTTTTTTTTAGTTTAGGTTTATTTTTATTTTGTTTTATTTTATTTAGTTTAGGGTTTATGTTTAGTTTACAATAGGTTAAGGTTTAAGTTTTATTTATTTTAGTTTTGTTTATTTTAATTTATATTTAGGTTTATTTTTTTATTTTATTTTATTATTATTTTATTTAGGGTTTAGGTTTTATTTTTTTATTTATTTTAGGTTTATTTTTAGGTTTATTTTGGTTTTATTTTATTTTATTTTATATTTTCTTTTTTATTTTATTTAGTTTTTATTTTATTTAGGCTTATTTTTTAAATTTAGTTTAGGCTTTTATTTATTTTATTTTAGTTTAGTTTTTATTTTTTATTTTATTTTATTTTTACATTTAGGTTTAGGTTTAGGTTTTAGTTTTCTTTATTTGATTTATTTGATTTTATTTTATTTAGATTTTAGGTTTTTTATTTTATTTTTTTAAGTTTTATTTAGTTTAGGTTTTAGGTTTTTTATGGTTTAGATTTAGTTTTAGGGTTTAGGTTTTAGGTTTAGGATATATGGTTATATTTAGAGTATAGGGTTTAGGTTTAGGGTTGTAGGTTTAGGGTGTGGTTGGTTTTAGTTTTTATGGTTTAAGGTTAGTTTTTTTAAATCTTTTAAATTTTTTTAATTTTTTAGTTTTTTTAATTAAGTAAATGGGTCTATTTAGGTTTATTTAGTTTATTTTTATTTATTTTAGTTTATTTTATTTTTTATTTTTATTTTTATTTAGTTTAGTTTATTTAGTGTAATTTTAGTTGTAGAAGTTTATAATGGTAGTGTGATAATAAGTGAACAAATCATTAAAAAAGAGTGATTTAGATATTTAATCAAAATGATGGTGAAATAGATGGAGATGTTATTAGTAGAATTCAAGTTGGATGGTTGAAGTGGAGGAATGTATCTGGCTTGTTGGGTGAATGAAAAGTATCGCTTAAACTTAAGGGAAAATTTTATAAGATGGTGGTTAGACCTACAATGATTTATGGTGCAGAATGTTGGCCATTAAAAGAGGAGCATGAGATTAAGTTGTTGCAGAGATGAGGATGCTCAGGGTGATGGTTTTACACTTAGAGATAAAATGTGAAATGTGTATGTTTGATAAGCATTAGAGTAGCTCTAGTGGCAAAATAAAATTAGAGAGAGTGGCTTTAGATGGTTTGGCCATATAAAGCGTAATCAATGACCCATTTAGAGAGTGGATGTTTAGATTTGTCTTATGTTAAGAATGGTAGAGTTAGACCTAAAAAGACATGGTTAACATGTATAAAAAATGACCTTAGTATACTTGAATTGAATGAGAATTTGACACATAATAGGACGCAATGGAGACGAAAGATTCATGTAGCCAACCCAACTTAGTGGATAATGGCTTATTGTTGTTGTTATTATTTAGTTTATTTATTTTAGGTTTATTTATTTTAGTTTATTTTTAGTTTAGGTTTAGATTTATTTTAGTTTAGTTTTATTTTTATTTTATTTTTTAGTTTAGGTTTTATTTTATATTTTTATGTTTTTATTTTATTTTCATAGATTTAGGTTTTAGGTTATTATTTTAGGTTAATTTCTAGGTTTTATTATTTAGTATAGGTTTAAGTTTATTTTTAGTTTAATTTATTTTATTTAGTGTTTACGTTTTGGTTTAGGTTTAGTTTATTTTAAGTTCATGTTTAGGTTTTATTTATTTTAGTTTAGGTTTAGGTTTATTTTTTTATTTTAGGTTTAGGTTTATTTTTAGCTTAGGTTTAGGTTTTATTGTTTATTTATTTTTAGGTTTACATTTTCATTTAGTTTTTATTTTATTTTATTTTAGATTTATTTTATTTTTATTTTAGGTTTCATTTTTATTTTATGTAAGTTTATTTATTTATTTTAGTTTAGTTTTTATTTTTTTATTTTATTTTTTTTAGGTTTAGGTTTACGTTTTAGTTTAGTTTTTTATTTCATTTTATTTTTTATTATATTTTGGTTTAAGTTTATTTATTTATTTTAAGGTTTATTTAGCAGATTTATCTAGTCAGGGTTTAGGGGTTAGGAGTTTAGGGGTGATAGGTTTAGAGAGGTGGGGTATAGGTTTAGGGAGGAACATTGTTTAGGGTCACAGAGAGATGGTAGTTTAGGATAAAGTTTAGGGATGGCATGGGAGGGTAGTGGTAGTTTATTTAGTATGAGATTTAGGGAGTTTAGCAGGATAGGAGTGTAAGGGAGGGTTTGTTTAGTTTATATGGTTTTAGTTTAGGGTTTAGGGTTTAGGTTTAGGGTTTAGTTAGGGTTAGGGTTTAGGAGTGGTAGTTTAGTTTAGGAGGGTTTAGGGTCAGTTAGGGTAGCTTTAGGTGTAGGTAAGTTTAGGGTTTAGGTTTAGGGTTATTTAGGGTTTAGGTTTCAATTGTTTAAGTTAGGTTTTTTTTTTAAATTAAGTAAACCATTAGGTTTAAGTTTATTTAGTTTATTTTTTATTTAAGTTTATTTTATTATTTATTATTATTTAGGTTTACTTTTAATTTCTATTTAGTTTACTTTATTTATTTTAAGTTTACTTATTTTAGTTTAGGTTTTTTATTTTATTTTATTTAGGTTTTATGTTTATTTTTTTAGTTTATTTTAATTTTATTTTATTTTTTAGTTTAGGTTTCATTTTTTTATTTTAGGTTTAGGTTTTATTTTATTGTTTATTTAGGTTTAGGTTTTTTATTTTAGATTTATTTTTAGGTTTTATTTTTTTGTTTATTTTATTTTATTTTGTTTAGGGTTTAGGCTTAATTTATTTTAGTTTTAGGTTTAGGTTTATTTTATGTTGTTTATTTTAGGTTTAGATTTATTTTTGTACTTTAGGGTTTTGCCTTTATTTTTATTTTTTTTAGGTTTTATTTTTAGGTTTATGTTTTTTATTTAGTTTTATTTTATTTTATTTTAGGTCTTTATTTTATATTACATTTATTTATTTAGGTTATTATTATATTTTAGATAGTTTAGGTTTTTTATTTATTTTATTAGTAGTTTTTTAAATTTTTATTTTATGTTTAGGTTAGTTTAGGTTTTAGTTTAAGTTTTATTTTATTTACTTTTTATTTTATTTAGGTATTTATTTATTTTATTATTTTTTAGGTTTTATTTTTAAGTTTTAGGTTTTTAGGGTTTAGTAGTTTTGGGTTTGAGGTTTAGTTTGTTCATGGTTGTAGTATGGTTTAGGTTTGGGGGTTAGGGTTTTTTTTGGGTTTAGGGTTAGGGTTTGTTAGGGTTTAGGTTGTATATCTTTTTAGAGTTTAAGGTTTAGGGATAGTATTAGGGTTTAAGGTTAGGGTATTTTTTAATTTTAATTTTATTTTTATTTTTTTTAAAATTCAGTAAATTGGTAGGTTTAGGTTTATTTAATTTTTTTATTTTAGTTTATCTTATTTTTATTTTTATTTAGTTTTATTTTTATTTTATTTAGTTTAGTTTATTTATGGAGTGTAATTTTAGTTGTACAAGTTATAGGTGTTATGATGTTAGAACAAGTCATTAAAAGTGTGAGTGATTCAGATATTTAGGCTTTATTATTTAAAATGATTGTGAAATAGATGGAGATGTTATTAGTAGAATTCAAGTTGGATGGTTGAAGTGGAGGAATGCATCCAGCCTGTTGTGTGATAGAAAAGTATTGCTTAAACTTAAGGGAAAATTTTATAATATGGTGGTAAGACCTGCAATGATTTATGGTGCAGACTATTTGCTAATAAAAGAAAAGCATGAGACTAAGTTAAGTGTTGCAGAGATGAGGATGCTCAGGTGGATGAGTGGCTTTACTCTTAGAGATAAAATGCGAAATGTGTTTGTTCAGAAAAAGTTGAGTAGCTCAAGTGGCGATAAAATTAGATAGAGTGGCCTTATGGCCAATAAAGCGCCCAACCAATGAATTTGTTAGAGAGTAGATGCATTAGATTTGCCTTAGGTTAAGAAAGGAAGAGACCTAAAAGACATGGTTAAGATGTATAAGAAATGACCTCAGTATACTTGATTTGAATGAGAATTTCACACATAATAGGACATAATGGAGATGAAGGATTCATATAGCCGACCCCACTTAGGGGGATAATGGCTTGTTGTTGTTGTTGTTATTTTTTAGTTTATTTATTTTAGGTTAGTTTATTTTTGTTAAGGTTTTTATTATATATTTGTTTTTTTTATTTTAGGTTTATATTTTTAGTTTATTTTTTATTTTATTTTTTTAAGTTTAAGTTTTATTTTTATTTTAGGTTTAGGTTTAGGATTTAATTTTTTTTAGGTTTAAGTTTTAGGTTTTAATTTAGGTTTATTTGTAGGTTTTTTTAGTTTAGGTTTAGGTTTATTATTATTTTATTTATTTTAGGTTTAGGTTTAATTTATTTTATTTTGTTTATTTTAGTTTATGTTTTTTAGGTTTATTTTAGATTTTCTTTCAAGTTTAGGGTTTAGTTTATTTATTTTTAGGTTGATTTTTAGGTTTAGTTTTTTAGTTTTTTTTTCTTTATTTTATTTTATTTTATTTTTTTATTTTAGGATTAGTTTTTTTGTTTTAGGTTTATATTTTTATTTTAGTTTAGGTTTTATTTTTTTTTTAGTTTGTTTACATTTTATTTTATTTTCCTCTTGGGTTTAGGTTTAGGTTTAGGTTTTAGTTTAGGTTTTTTTGTATTTCTTTATTTTTTAAATTTATTTTAGTTTAGGTTTTTTAATTTATTTTATTTTTAGGTTTTATTTAATTTAGGTTTAGGTTTTAAGCTTTTTAAGGTTTAGGGTTTGTGGTTTTGGGTTAGTTAAGGGTTTAGGGTTTAAGGTTAGTTGAGGGTTTAGGGTTTAGGGTTTGGGGTTTATGGTTTAGGGTTTAGTGTTTAGGGTTTAGGGTTAGAGTTTTAAGGTTTAGGGTTTAGGGTTTTAGTGTTTATGGTTTAGGGTTTATGGTTTAGGTTTAGGGATTAGGTTTAGGTGTGTATGTCAGGTTTAGGTTTAGTTTATTTTTAGGATTTTGGTTATTTTAAGAAAAATTCAAATTCAACATTTTTCTTTTAATTTCATCAACCAAGTAACACCAAGTTTTCTAAGACATGATGACATAGATAAAATGAGAAGATATAAAAAATCAAAACCCTAGATAACTAACTCTCTACAGAAGACATAGTTCCATAAGCATTGATCCATTCTTTAATTTCTCCAGTTTCAACCTCTCTCAAGTAGTGATCCACCATCATATCCCCGATCTCCCTTGCCACCATGGTTTAACCTCTGATTCCTCATCCATAACCACCATTGCTTTGACCACCACCTCCAAATCCACCAGCACCTCTAGATCGCCCATGACCACTGCGATAACTGCCGCCTCCGCCTTTGCGATCACAACCAAATCTTAATTGAGCCTGGTTGATGGTGATGGTCCCACCATTGAGGTTCTGCCCATTCTTAGGGTTTAGGTTTAGGTTTAGTTTTATTATGTTTAAGAGTTTAGGTTTATTTTTTAATTTATTTAGTAACTTTGGGTTTATGTTTAGGGTTTGGGGTTTAGTGTTTAGGGATAAGGGTTTAGGGTTGGGTTTTCATTTTAGGGTGGTTAGAATAGGTTTAGTTTATGGTTTTAGGATTTAGGGTGGGGTTTAGATTTAGGGTTAGGGGGGTTTTTATTTAAATTTAAAAGTAGGTTTAGTTTATTTAGTTTATTATTTATTTTATTTTATTTATTCTTATTTAGGTTTATATATTTTTTAATTAAGTTTAGTATATTTATTTTAGGTTTATTTATTTTATTTTAGGTTTATTATTTTAGTTTATGTTTTAGGTTTTATTTTATTTTTTAGTTAAGTTTATTTTATTTGTTCTTTAGGTTTAGATTTTATTTTTTATTTTAGATTTAAGTTTGGTTTATATTTATTATTAGTTTAGGTTTTATGTTTTATTTTAAGTTTTTTAGTTTTAGTTTAGGCTAGGTTTATTTTAGTTTATTTTATTTTCTTTTAGGTTTTAGGTTAAGTGTTAGGTTTAAGAGTTTAGGTTTAGATTTAGGGTTTGGGTTTTGGGTAGGTTTATGGTTTAGGGTTTAGGGTTGAAAGTTTAGGCTTTAGGTTTTGGGTAAGGTTTATGGTGTTAGGGTCAGGTCAGGGTTTAGGGTTTAGGGTTAATTATTTTGGTTTAGGTTTTTAAAAAAAAAAATTAAGCAACCCAGATTCAAATTTATTTGTTTATTTTTTTATTTATTTGATTTGATTTGAATTTTATTTTTTTATTTAGGGTTATTTTTCTTTTTATTTAGTTTAGTTTATTTATTTTAGTTTAGGTTTTATTTTTTTAGTTTTAGGTTATTTTTTTTATTTGAGTTTTATTTTATTTTATTTTTTATGTTTTGTTTATTTATTTTTAGGTTTAGGTTTAGGTTTTTATGTTATTTTAGGTTTAGATTTAGGTTTATTTTAGGTTTATTTTTTAGATTAAGTTTAGGTTTATTTTAGTTTATTTTATTTGTCTAGTTTATGTTAAGTTTATTTTAGTTTAGGTTTATGTTTTATTTATTTTAGTTTAGGTTTAGTTTATTTGATTTTGTTAATTTTATTTATTTTAGGTTTAGGTTTTTAAGTTTAGAGTTTAGGTTTTATTTATTTATATTTATTTGGTTTATTTTAAGGTTTATGTTTTTATTTAGTTTTATTTTATTTTACTTTAGGTTTATTTTATTTTATTATTTAGTTTTTATTTTATTGGTTTATTCTGGTTTATTTTAGTTTTTTAGTTTAGTTTTTTTTTATTTATTGTTTAGTTTTATTTTATTTTATTTATAGGTTTAGTAGTTTAGTTTTATTTAGTTTATTTTTTATAATTTATATTATTTAGGTTTAAGTTTAAATTTATTTTAGTTTTATAGGTCAGTTATTAAATTGGTTTTTGGTTTAGTATTAACATTTAGGGTGGGGTTTAGTTTGGGTCAGTTCCATCAGGATTTGGTATCTGCTAGGGTGGGCCTAACATCAACTTATAGTAGTAGTTGGGGTATAGGGTCAGAGGTTGGTTGTAGGGTTTGGCTTGGGTTTTAGGGTTGGGTTTAGGCTAGGGTCAGGGTTTTAGTTTAAGGTTTAGGGTTTTGTGTTTTTTTTTTAAAATAGAATAAATTTAAATTCAAATCACTTTGTTTTATTTATTTTAATTTATTTTTTTTTATTTGATATTTTGATTTATTTATTTTACTTAATTTTGTTTTTATTTTAGTTAATTTATTTAGTAGTTTTAATTTAGTTTATTTTAGGTTTAGGTTTAGGTTTAGGTTTATTTTTTATTCATTTTTTATTTATTTTTTTTTATTTTTTTTATTTTTTTTATTTTTAGGAGTTTAGCTTGAGTTTAGGGTTTTTAGTTTTAGTTTTTAGTGTTTAGGTTTTAGGTTTAGTTTTAGAGGTTTATTTAAAATTAAAAACCCATTGGTTTTAGAAATATTTTAGTTTATTTTTTTTTTATTTTAGTTTATTTTATTTTAATTTTATTTAGTTTAATTTATTTATTTTAGTTTAATTATTTTAGTTTAGGTTTTATTTTAATTTTTTTATTTAAGTTTAGTTGTATTTATTTTTTTATTTATTTTCTTTATTTTTTTAGGTTTATTTTATTTTAAATTTTAGGTTTAGGTTTTATTTTATTTTCTTAGTTTAGGTTTTAGGTTTTTATTTTTGTTTTATTTAATTTTTAGTTGTTTAGGTTTATTTTAATTTATTTTACTTATCAGATTAGGGTTTAGGTTTAGTTTATTTATTATTTTATTTTAGGTTTAGGTTCTCTTTAGTTTAGGTATAAGTTTTATTTTTCTTTATTAGGTATTTTAGTTTATTTTTTTTTAGCTTTTATTTATTTTTATTATTATTATATATTTTTATTTTATTTTATTTTATGTTTAGTTTTATTATATTCAAGTTTATTGTTATATTCATTTGTTTATAGAAGTTTTAAATTTTATTAATTTTAACTAGTTTATTTTATTGTATTTATTAGTTTATTCATTATTCTTTTATTATTAGGGTTTTTTATTAAATTTTTACATTATTTAGTTTAGCTGTTTTTAGGTTTATTTAGGGTGGTAGTTTAGGAAAGTGGGTTGGGTATGTAGCATTTATGGTTTTAGGGTATGGTCCCAGGATTTTTAAGTAGAGGTGGTTGGGTTAGGGTTAGTAGGGTTTAGCCTGCTTAGGGTATATTTTTGGGTAGGGTGGATTTTTAGTTATATTATTAATTTAAGACTAGTGGGTTTTACAATATTATTAGCTTTAGGGATTTAGGTTAGGTCAGGTTTAGGGCCTAGTTTATGAGTCAGTATCAGGGTAGATAGTTAGGGAGTTATATTAATATAGTATTTATAGATGTGGTCTCATAGGGAGATTAGTTTTGGTAGTTTAGGCTAGGGTTGTTAGTAGGTAAGTTTTTGAGAGTAGTATGCATTGAGGGTAGGGTCAAATTTTAGGGTTTATTTATTTTAGTTTATTTAGAGTTTAGGTTATTTAAGTTTAGGTTTAGTTAAAGTTAGGATTTAGGAGTTAATAGTTTTTATTTTTTTTGGTATCATTTATTTTAGATTTTAACAATTTAGAGTTTATTTTGGGTTTTGAGTTTAGGGTTTATTTAAGGTTTTGGGTTTGGGGTTTAGGCTATTTTATAAATTTATTTAGGTTTTAGGGTTTTTTATTTTAGGGTTTAGTTTAGGGTTTAGAGATTTATATGTTTTAGTTGAAATTTAATTAGATTATTAAGTCTTATAATCCACCAATACAAGGTTGTGGGAATGCTTAAGAGGTGAGGATTTATTTTTGTAGCCCAAAAATATAGCTACCTCGGATCCTAAATCTAAGCGACAGGTGGACATAAGGTTTACCTCCACAAGAGAGAATAAATTGTCAGACTTTTAGACTTATAAGCACTTGGAGTGGCCTCCAGCTAACTCATCCTACCATTTTAAAACCATGTAGTCCAGTCTTATGAATTACAAGATAGCTAGGGTCATTTAATTAAAAAAAGAATAAAGTCTTAAACACACTCCCTAAGAGACTAGAGCGTGAGTGGTATGAGCATATGACTTAATCTATAGATGCAAAAGCTTTTCAAATTTCATTTCGTTTTAGACACATTATTTTGAGAGAGGATTTAGGATTTGTTATGCCTAAATGAATGATTAAATAAGTTACGGGTCAAATCAGCTAGAAGGTGTTCTCCACCACAAGGGATGCTCAAAGGCAAAGCATTCCTTTATCATGCATGGATGGAGATCTTTCATGTTCAAGAGAGAAAGAATATGCATGCATGATGTGAAACATACAACCATATAGCTAAGGTGCTGCTAAATCATTTAATTATCTTATTTACGTATTAAGCTTTATGATGAAGTTATGAGTTGTTTAAAATGAAGTTATGAGTCAGTTGGGTAGAAAGTTATTTTTATCCTAAGAACCTAATTGTATCCAAGCCACACATTAAAGAATTAATCATTTAATAAACTATGAAAAGCATACCTTCCTAATGCACAATGTAAACATAATATCAAAAAACTATATAAATTATCATAAAAGAATATAAGGACGGTACAGTCGGGTATTGCCATACAACCCGAAGAGAGAAAAGATGAGTAGCCGAGCTATACCCTTATACAGCCTAGAATATGAAAGAATAATTAAAATTGTATTAAATGCTATGGTGGTATTCTTTCTTCATATCACCATTTTTGATTTGGTTCCTTCTTTGATTTGGATGGAGCTTGCTTCAAAAGCATCACAGGGCACCACTAGACAAAGCCTTCTCCCACTCATCCTAATCTCCCATAACACTAATCCTAATTCCTATTACAAAAATTACATTTATGTGGAAAAATTAAATCTAACTACACCGCAAAATAGAGTTAGCTAAATATACATATAATCCCAAGCAGTTTATTTTCAAGCATCCCTTAAGCATAATCCCAGAAAATATGATTAGGCTAATATTGGCCTATCACCCATTACTTAAATATACACCCTAACATCCAATCTAAAATAATACATCAGAACAAAAAAACATACATCACATCATACACCATCCTAACTTAGAGCTAGAAGTGGTGACTCAATTTTAATGTGTGTATTAAGGCTTGTGTGGTAAGTCTTGTTAGGCATTAGTGTTGTATTTTCTTTGTGTTGAAGGATTTGATTTAACATGAAAAGTTGATTTCACTTGTAGTAGTTTAATTGACTTGAAATTTTTAATTTCCATTTTGTTTTATTTCATTTGATTATACTTAGCAACTAAGTGTTATAAGAGAGGAAAAGAAGATTGTCCTCTTTCATCCCTACCTTAAGTCACTTTTTAAAGTATATTAATTTGATTTAGTTCTCTTTAGTGAGCTAATTAAATGATTTAATTAATCCTAAGTTTAGGTTCACTTTAAATAATCCTTTTCAAAATGAAAGGCATCTTAAGATTAATTTAATTAAATTACTACCACGTGAAATATATTAAATCATTCTTTTTCATCACATGTAACATGCATATGATTTAATTCTAAGTGTATCTATACATGTAACATATTTTAGCACACTTAAATGATGAATGTATATGTATGTTTAGAATTTATATTTTATTTGATTGAATTATTTAAACATATTAATTTAAAACTTTATCCAAATTCTTAGAAAAAGGACATAAGAATGAAATTAAATAAGCATGTGCCATTGTTAAACCAGGGAAGTGAGGTAATCAAATGACCTTCTAGGAGCTAAAAGCCTCATATTCTGGGATGTCTAGACTATATACTCATTTGCATTCAAACATATGTAAATTCGTATACATGAACATATAAAGTAAGCTCCAAATCATATGGCTAATTAATTCAACCACTTAGTAAATTATGAATGCATGCAATTTTAATGTAAAATGGGATTTTCATTCACTAATCACATACACATATACATGTACAAAGATATAGGCAAGTATGTGTCATTGTTAAACTAGGGAAGTGAGATAATCAAATGACCTCCTTAGGGCAAACTAAAGCGTCATTTTCCCAAGATGTCAAGGCTATATACTTTTTTCTTGGACACACATGGATGTATACATAATGAGGGAAAGAAAGCCATGCAAAGATTGTATATTTTTTTTGATTGAATCATTATATATATGAATTAATGCTCTATCCAAATTCTAATGTTGAAATACATAAGAATGAAATCAAATGGGTATGTTCCATTGTTAACCCAAGGAAGTGAGGTAAACAAATGACCTCCTTGGGGCAAGCTAAAGCCTCGTGTTCCGGGATGTTCATACTATTTACCAATTACCATTCAATCTTATATAAATCAACACATGAATAGAGGAAAGTGAACTCAACATTCATACACTTAAGCTATAAGCACATGCATTTCTTATGTATTTATAACTAGCATCATAACACATATTATTATTCATTTATAAGTTTTTGAAAAATATATTTGGATTTAATAGTGATAATACCATATATTAAATTAAATAACCAAATGCAAACTTACATAAAGGAAATTTTTTATTTTACTTGATTTTGAAAAGATGGATGCATGAATTCAAATGACATACCAAATTTAACATGATTTGAAAGAGGACAATCAAATATAAGCATGTTATTATTCATTCAACCAAACTAGTTCTTAAGAATAATCAAATCAAATAAGATTATTTAAATCAAACAAAAGCTTCTTTATTAATAAAGTTTTGTATTATATTTGATTTCAAAAGGATAAAGATATCATCATTTGATGTTTTAAACCCATTCCCACATTAGTGATTTGATTTAATTAAAGGAAATGTAATTAAGTTGATTTTATGGTTTAATTAAGTTGAACCCTTAATATGATGAATTAATTACCCTTACCTATGTCACCTTAAAGTAATTAACTAAATAATTATGAGCCAACATGATATGTATGGAAAATAAACTTGTAATGATCCTAGGAAATAAAAGGGGCCTAATGCAATTGGCTCATGATTAATTAATTAATTAACTTAATTAATTACTCTTTTGGTTTTCCACACATGTGGACTAACCATAATTTCATTAAACTCCTCTAGGTTTTTAAATAGCTAAAGAACTACCCCATGGTTTAATTAATTAAGGTCTAATGTGATTATGATTTTAATTTGATTAAGTGATTTAATTAATTAGTTAAATCTTAATTAATTTTATTGAAAGAAACGGTGAAATGAACTTAGGGAAAGGGGTCCCAACCTAATTCCTTACTTCACTAACTATTGAACAATGATTAATAAACTTAATTAACCAATTTATTACTATTAATGGGATTAATAAATCATTAATTAACTTAAAAGAGTAGTTAAGGTTTAATTTGTCAATTTTCCTAATTAAGTGAGCAATCCCAAAAAAATCATGGGAGGTAGAGGTCATCCCATTAAAATTAACCAACAAAATTTGGATTAATTGCTCAAGTTATGAGTAATTAAGCTAATTAATTTTAATTAAACTTAATTACTATTCAAAATTAAGATCATTGTTAATTAATTATCTTGAAAATTTAAAATGAGTATTTATTTGAATTTTTTATTTCTATGATTTGTTATGATTTTTAGAAGTTTCGCCATTAAAATGATTAATTAAGCCTAGCCTAATCATTTGTGGTGTGGTGATGCATATGCTTTCCGTGGCATTGAAGGATTAAAACTTATCTGACTCAGTGCCTACATGGCGGTGGTGGATGCGCTTTCTCGTCCGCCATCTGATCTAAGATCGGACGACTTTAATTAATTCGATAGCTTAGTAGGATTAAATTTGGTTGATCTAGCAAATTTAATCACAATCATTCATTCTGATCATGCAGAATGGATGGTGCGTCATCTAACATCACAAGAGTGAGGAAGAATGGTGGCCATCCACCATTGCTCACTTAATTCGAGCTTACTCGAGCTGAGATCAACTCTAAAAGAATCCCACACCTTCATGACATCGATCGGAGGGAATCCAATAGTCAAGATCACACGAGATGCAAGTTTTCTTCAAAAAGATCCAACCCATTTTTTCCTAAGGATCAATTTTGGAATCATACCTCATGGAAGTTCAAGACCAGTAGCTTGAATGATTGAGAAAACATTATCTAGTGGAGACGAAATCTTATTGAGTAGCAATTGGATTAATTTTGATGTTCACTAAATCCATGAATGATTTGGAGCTCACTTTGATCAAAGTCCCACCTCCGTGCTGGAAGCTTGGGAGATGATTCATTCTTGCTACATAGGGGAAGGTGTAAAGTTAATTTGAGTTTGATGGAGAAATGGGATAGTAAAAGAAGTGTCCTATTTTGGGATGGATGGAATGGCATTTTTTATCAAGGAAGCTTGGGAGCTTAGGGAATGGCTCTACGCTTGTCTTGGGTAGCTAGGGCTCTGATGATTTTATCTATATTTGAGTGGAAATAATGGGGTGTATACCCCTTCATCTTGATCGATGGTGGGATCATGTTTGGCTTCAATGGTTGTCTAGCCATAGGAGTCAGGGTTGGAGGAGGTGAGTTGGCTCGACTTGGTAGGTTGAAGGTGTGGAGGTGGAAGGAGGAATCATGGGTGTCCTATGGGTTTCAAATGCTCCAATGGGGAGGTGAGGTGATTTCACCTCCAATGGTCATACACCAACCACCCCTTGGGTGTCCTAGGCACTAGGTGGACCATTGGGAGAGAGTACCAAGAAAAATGACCACTTACATGGGTGATTATCTCATGTGATCCAACAAGGGTAGAATGATCATTTGGCATTGGATTTGATTTGGGAAAGATTTTAAATGAGCCAAAAGTGGGTTAGCCCAAATTTCAAGTCAAGAGTTGATTTGGTTAGTTTGGCTCAATTTGACTCATTTAGGTCAAATTAGGTTAGGTCAGGTCAAGTTGACCAATTGGTTAGATTGGTCAAACCAAGGGTTAGGTCAAGTTAATATGATCATTTGGGATGTTTTGGTTCAATTGGTTTTGTTTAGTTTGGCTTATATTTGATTTTGGCTCATTTGAATTCATTTGGGTCAAATGTTAAGTTTACCAATTTGACCAAATTGGCCAAATTAGCTTGGTTGGTTGGGAATTGACCAATTGAAGATGATTATAGGCATTTGTTTCAATGAATTTGGATTTGGTTTTAATTTAGGCCAACTTGAACCTTTAGGTCAATTTGAGTTTAGTAGGTCAATTGGGTTTAATTGGGTCTAGTCATGGCTTTAGTCAAGTTTAACAATCAATTTGGAATGAACTTGAGCCATTGGTTACAATTAATTTTGTTTAAATTTTGATTTGTCCCAATTTGGTCTTTTAGGTCAATTTGGGTCTACTTGGGTCAAGAGGGCCAATTGGGTTTGGTTTGACTCAATTGAAGGTCAAGTCATATTCAAATATTGATTTTGATTTAGTATGAATCATTAGTTTTAAGGGATTTGGCTTAAGTTACAATTTGGATAGTTTGGGTTCATATGGGTTAAGGGACTGACGTGGTCATATGACCAAGATGACTTGGTTTGACAATTTGTGATCTTGATCAACCTAGGGAGATCAATCATGATGGGAGGTTTTGATGCTTGGTTCAATCTAATTTGGGTAGGATTAGAACTTGGGTCAAATAGGTCAAATTGGCCACTTTTAAGTGGACCAATTGGGTTTAGTTGGCTTGATTTTGGTTGAGTTTGATTTAGTTGAGTTTATATATGGATTTGGGATTGATATATAAATTCAATTGATCTGGGTTCAAATGGGTTTTGGTTCATTTGAACATTTCAAGTCAAAAGGGTTAAGTTGGGTTTGACTCGGGTTGATTTTGGTTTGGCTTGATGATTGTTGATTTCATTTATATTTGTGAATATGATTGAAGGTATGATTGATTCATGAGAAAATCAATTTAATTTTTATTTTGGATTTAAAGAATTTGACCAAGTCCATGGAGTCGGGTCATGTGGCTTAGGTTTGGATTTTGATTTGGTTTGATTTAATTTTGATGATTTAAATGTATATTTCATTTAAATTTGTGAAGATGATGAAAATATGATTTATTTGTGAGAAAATCAATTGAGTATGACGATTTGGATTAATATTTGGCTAAGTCCATGGGATAGGTAGGCTTGGAAGGGTTTTGATTTAGTTTTGATCATTTGCATGTAGATTTGATTTATATTTTGGAAGATGATGGAAGATATAAATTGATTATGAGAAAATCAAATTTTGGAATGATTTGGATTAAGATTTGGCTAAGTCCATGGATATAGGTCATATGGCTTAGGAAAGGTTTCAAGTTTGATTTGATCAGGGCTTCAATCATTTGTTTTTAGAATTTGGATTTGGATTTGGTTTGAATTTGATGTTTAAATTGAATTTGAGGTTTGGTTTGAGAAGGTGAACATGGATTGGATTTGGGTTGTAGGTAGATGGATTATCCTAATCCTTAAGCATAACCTAATCTTATGGTTAACCCTTCTAAGCCTTTAGGCTTAGGTTAAGTTTATTATTGTTAGAAGTGTCTTATGTCTAAGAAAGTCTTAGTGTCAAGAAGTCTCCTAAGTCTAAGATGGGAAGATTGAATCTGCACTCCAAAAGTGAGGTCAATAGGAATTAGGCTCCATAGTGTTGCCCTTGGAGAGAGATGATTGGAAGACCGAAGCCAAGTTTCACATTATAGACTCGCATATATCTTTCAATGCTTTGCTTGGGAGACCATGGATACATTAGAACAACATAGTTTCATCCTCTATACATCAGTGTATAAAGTTTATGAGAGGTGGAGTTGTCTACTATGTCAAAGGAGATCTCAAGCTATTTACAAGTCACAAGGTCAACATATATTGGGATGCAGCTTACTACCTCCCTCAAAATAAACAAGTCTATTCTTGCAAACTTGGCCAAAGTATAAAAATACAAGAAAAAGAAAAATAAAATGAAAAAAAAGAGAAAAAGAGAAATAAAAGAAAAGAGAAAAAGAAAAAGAAAATAAAAGGGAGAGAAAATAGACTTGGAGAAGGAAGTGGATCCTGACATTAGATTCCACTCAAAGTTTGTTACTCCATTCAAACATTTAGGTGACCAGCTCCATTAGAGAGGAAGAGGCCCATCGAGACAATCTCTGGGTGGAAATCCTCCTTATTGACCACCCAATAAGATATGTCCCCCACTGTGAGTACACCGCTATCCATATAGACATAGAATCTAGTTCTTAGGATGAGTCTTATATGGTTAGCACACCAGCTCTTCTCAGTAGATTCTTGAGGTGACACTTGCCATAGTGATAAAGATCGTTCCAAAGCAAAGCATAAGTGTATCCAAGATATGTAAAAGCATATGTTGGGAGCCTTAGCTCTAACCCCACTTTCTTTCTCAAAAGGGTTTGGTTAAGAAGCCCCTAAGTCATCCATAGGTGTGAAGACTTAGAGGTTCTTTCTAGGAGCATCATCCTCAAGTCAAGAAGTTGATGTAGAACTTGAGGATATTTCATATAAAGATTTAATTGAATTACCTTTTGATTGGTACTTGCCTTGTGTTCATAATTTATCAAAGAAAGGGTTAATCCCACATACCTTGTCAAAGCACTGGTCAGACTACTTTGAAGGAAATACAAGAACAAATTCAAAAGCTCTCAATCAAGATCAGCACTAGGATTCAGTAAAGTAGGTCCAGTCATGATGATGATTACTGCTTAGTCATTACTAATCATTTTGAATCTGATAGGTTTTTTTTTTCAAATCATATTAACTAATATGAGTAGCTATGCTTAGAAACTTCAGATGATCCATATGATTTTAAAGTCAAAGATGATCCACCAGAGTTAAAGAAGAGATCAAGTCAACCATCAATGAGCTCAAGGAAATCAACTTAGAAACTAAAGAAGATATATGCACATACATCGTTCTTTGTTGATAAATTGAAAACCAATGACTTATAGTTCACTTTAAAGTTGTTAGTTAGATTTAAACTAGTAATAGAGCCTACTGATAACCCTATTAAGAAAGCTTCTAGATGCATGCAATTAGACATAGAGCAACAATTCATTTATGAAGTCAAAAACTTTATCGATGATGGTTTCATTAGAAGAAAAATACGCACTGTTAGCCAAAGATCATCCGAGTTAAGAAATAGAATGGCCAAATTCACATATGGGTTAATTTTATGGATTTAAATAAGGCATGTCCAAAAGAAAAATTTCTATTACAATCTTCTCTTTCATGGATGACTCATCTAGATATAACAAAATAAAGATGGCCCATGAAGATGCAAGAAACACTATTTTTAAAACCCCGATTTAAATCTATTACTATAAAGTCATGCCTTTTATCCTTAAAAATGTCAGTGCTACATACCAGTAGGCTATGACTCAAATCTTTGACTTATTCATCATCAAGTTGAGTGTTATGTTGATGATATAATGACCAAAGTAGAGAAAAGGAAGATTTTCTTTTTCACATGAGAGTAATTTTCAACATTTAAGACAATTTGACCTCAACATGAACCCCCTAAAGTGTGCATTCTGAGTAGCTTCGGAAATTTCTTGGGTTTGTTCGACACCGTGGGAATCAAAATCAATCCGAGAAGATCAAGCGATATTAGAAATGCCACCCCTAAAAGTTTAACTAAACTCGGATCATTCCAATATCTAAGATGCTTTATATCCAACTTATCGAGAAGATGTCACCATTCTCGACTTGTCAAAAAGCATGCCAAGTTCAAGTGGGATGACAAGTGTGAGCATGCCTTCAATGACATCAAGCATTTCCTAATGACGCCACAAGTTGTAGCACCCCCTATGCTGGACAAGTCGCTCAAACTTTACACTACTACATTAGATGACTCACTTGGTGCTTTGTTGGCCTAAGCCAATGATGAATGGAAGCAAAATGCACTCTACTACCTCACCTAACATCTAATCCCTACGGACGCTCATTATCCACCCTTAGAGAAGTGTTGTCTAGCTTTAATCTTTGCATCCCAAAAGCTACAACACTACGAGCTTCCTCATAAGGTGAACTTAATCTCTAAGATAAATCCACTATAATATCTCATGACACAGTCAACATTATCCGAATGGTTGGCACGATGGTCCATGATCCTCTCACAATTTGACATTACCTTCTTACCCCTCTGTGTGGTGAAAGGATAAGCGCTAGTGAATTTCTTAGTAGCACACCCACTTCATGTTGACTCTCCGCTTAGTGATGATCTCCCTGATGAATAAATCATGAACTTAGGGGATACTAGCATTCACCATTGGGAGATGTATTTTGATGGTGCGGCTTCCTCTCAAAGAGGAGAAGAACCACAATCTACCATTCTAGGAAAGGAGGAATAGTTCTCTTAACCGAGACCATGATGTGATGAGATTCTCATATCATCATCGTCCAATCCTTGCACCAACATGAATATGCCCATTGTCGATGAGTTAGCCATTACTCTAAGCATCAACATTAACATCTTCAGATTGCTATTAACCAAATTTGTTAGATCCTATAAAGTTATAAAGCCTTAGCTCCATCACTACCACAAGTACACCATGGAGTTATTGGGCCAAATTTCAGAGGTAATCATTTATAAGATTCCTCAAGGAGAGAACATTGTAGTATATTCTTTACCCAACCTTGCTAAGGAGTTTTCATATCCTGAAGATGAGTCCATATCAATAAAGGTTCAAAATAGATAAGTCTTATCCCATATTGATACTGAACTCATAAAAAGGTACTCTCTTGAAAAGGAGGTTTCCATTGCCAAGAAGGATGAGGAGTTAGATTGGAAGCAACCATTCATGGATTACCTAAATAAAGAAAAACTACCTTAAGAGAATTCCCAAGCTCATAATATGAAACAGAGACCACTTTCTTATGCTCTTGTGGATGGTGTCATGTATTGGTGAACTTTCGATCATATATGGTTACATTATTTTGACAATCACGAAGCCCATAAGATCATGATTGAGGTACAATCAGATATATGTGGATCCAACCAATCCAATCTGAAGATGAAACCCAAGGTCAAGAGTCTAGGATACTAAATGATGATCAAATATTGCATGGATATGGCATGCTACAAATATATGGTGGTCCTACACCAACCACCTAACATTCTACATCATCATTGGCCTCATGGCCATTCGAGTGTTGGGGGTACCGACATAGTGGGTCTAATTGATGCTTCTTCTTCCAAGGGTCATCAGTTCATCTTAGCTGCTACTGACTACTTTTCCAAATGAGAGAAGGCAATTTTGCTCATAGATGTCATAGCATAGCATGTGCTCCAATTTTTAGGAACCATCTCGTATATAAGTTTGGAGTGCCTCGATGAATTATATATGATAATTGTATTACATTCAATAGCACTGAGATTAACAACTTTTCTCAGAGACACATCATAGATTGGAGATATTCTACCATCAACTACTCAAGGGCAAACGCCTTAGCAGAAGCCTTCAATAAAACTCTCATCAAAATACTGAAGAAGACACTCACCAATAATAAATGATAGTGGCATGAGTAGTTAGTTGAAGCTTTGTGGGCATACCACACCACATATAGAACTCCAACTTAGTGTACCCCTTTCTCTTTAGTGTATGGTTTGAAGTTGTTCTACCATTAGAAGTCCAACTTCCATCACTAAGGATAGTTGTGGGTAGCAAGATTATAATTGAATAGAATGCCAAGTTGCGGTTGAAAGAGCTTGAAGGTTTAGAGGAGAGACATGCATGCCAAAAATCTCAAGTTGTACAAAGCTATAATGATTCGCTCACAACAAGTTGGTCTTAGAGATTTTCAAGAGGGCTTATTTTAGTAAGAAGAATTGTTGCCCATCATAAGATGGAAACCCCCACTTGGGAAGGCCCTTTGCTTGAGAGAAGGCCTACCAAAGAGGATCTTATCAGCTTATTAATCATAATTGAGAGTAATCAATTGGTTCTACTTAAAGAAATATTATAAATTATGTTTAAAAATAATTATAATCAATGAAAATTCCATTTCAAATTCAATCTCTATCATATTGAAAGTATTGTTGTTTGTGTATTTGCCACGATGTGTTTAGGGTAGGTGTAAGGAACCCAAACTGTGTTCTATCTTTCATTGACATAACACAAAAACACACACAAACAAAAAAAATAAACACATATCTTTTATCTCTGGGCTACTGAGTTGAGATTATGCCTAGTGACACTCACTCCAAGATGCTCAAGGTGATGATGCTGTATCACCCTAGTGGTCTTCTTTCTTTAGAGGATGTAAGTCGGTGCTTTTTCCTTACTTGGCCACAACACATGAGTGCCTTGGTAGTTTAGTACATGGCCAATATGATACCTCATGTTGGCTTCATTTAAGAGGATGTAAGTCTGCTATGCTTTCTTATTAAAATAACATTCGTGCATTGACTGGGTTGAGAATTTTTGAGGTTTAGGATAAGTTCCCTAGTGACTCCTTCCCTCCTAACAACTTCAAGTATGGGTTCAGTCCTTCTTCATGGCTCCCCACTTAGTAGTCGCTCTAGGTCAATTAGCATCTCCACTCACTATCAGATGATCATGATCCCACTTAGAAAGTTGTAAGCCTACACGGTTTCTTTCCAGATTGATCATTGCACACCGATGGGCACCTTAGGTTGGTTGGTTCTCGTTATGTTAATGGATACACCACTCATACTAATGGATACACCTTAGGTTGGTTGGTTCTGCACCTTAGTTACACCACTCATGGCATGTAAGTCTCTTACACTTTCTCCTTGAGGCCACCGTACACCTATAAGCTTTTTTTCGGGATCGATAACTCCTTTATGGTAACTATATTTGGATCAAGTCCCAACATTTAGACACTACCTAGGTTATTATCGATTGGATAGTTCCTCTTTCCTAGTAACCACTATGGTTGGAGAATCATGGATGTGATTCTCCTTGGTCTGAAATTTAAGATTGGTCCCTGAGACACCAACAGCTCCACACAAAGATATAAATAAAATATATATTCACTTGTGGATTAGGAGGACACCTTAAAGGTGCCTTTTCCCAAGCAGCATCCTATTTTATGTTAGTCTAAAACTCCCTATAAGAATCGCTGACTAATTTTTTAGGTTGATTTAAGTCACTAGTGGCATTCACTCAAGTTGTCCCTAAGTCAAGTTCAATTTGTGCTACCAAAGTCACCCGAGGTTGTTCCATGCTTTAGAAGATGTAAATCTACCATTCTTCCTAGTCATTGCACTCTGAAAGGAAACCCCTTAAGTTGGCAAACTCAACCCCTGGCCAATTGACTATCCTTTTGGATTTGTAAATCTTAGATAGGACAAGTCCAATATACCTACTTCTCAATGAGTCCATCGCATGCCATCATGGTCCATAAATTAAATCTATCAAGTTTCACATCCCTACTAGTATGCCTCAATTTGAAATCAAACTAACTAAATAAACCATATACAAAATTACAAAAAAGAGGATGTGAGTTAAGTGCTTTCTTCAACTAACTAAACAACCTCATGAATTTTGAGTTGAAATAAGTCCCTAGTGGCATTCACTTAGTAGTCTCCCTAGATCAAATTCAATTTGTTGTGCATCCAATAGGTCACCCCAATGGTTGTTCATTGCTTTGGAAGATGTAAGTCTACTACACCTTCTTCCTAGCACAACCGTTGCACACCGAAAGGCAACCCCTTAGGTTGGCTAGCTCTACCCTGCAACTGATAGACTATCCCTTTGGATTTGTAAACCTAAGGTAGGTCAAGGCTGATATAACCCATTCTCAGTGTCCATACATTAACTCAGATTAAATTAAACCAAATTTAATTTTTCCCAGTGGAGTTAAATCACACCCTATCCCTAGTAGAGCCCCAAATCATATATAAATAAGTCAATCAAACAAATCAAAATCAAAACCAACCTCCCTATTGGAGCCAAATTTAACCAACTCCCTAGTAGAGTTTAAATCAAAGATATCTAACTAAACTCTTATTCCCAGATACACATCCCCAAACAAATCTA